>OMOV01104024.1:0-12293 GCA_900312565.1 Beryx splendens | reverse complement strand
GGGCGTCACACAGTCACCCGTGCTGTGACTGAGCGCACAATCGGGGTCCTGAAAGCAAGGTGGATGTGCCTTGACACAGCCGGTGGAAAGCTGCTCTACACCCCAGAGAAGGCATGTCAGATTATTCTGGCATGTTGTGTATTGCACAATATTGCAATGAAGGAGGGCGTTGCACTGCCAGATCCTGCACCTGCAGAGGACACGCCAGACGACCCCCTACAAGGACTCCACCGTCAAGATGCCATACGCATCAGGCAACAATTAATTGCACAACTCTATAGCGCTGCTTTTATTTTACAGAACTCATCCACAGGGAAAAAATACAAGGGAGCACTGTTGGCCTTTTCAAAAGAAGGTAGTTTATTATTAGACAGCCGCATCCAACATTGTGGAGCGGGAGCCTCCATCTGCTCAGTAAAAAAGAAAAGGGAAACACAAACGATAAAGGCTGGGTTAACTTGTACTGTCACCTCAGCTATTTAATGAGTCACTGATATTTTGCAGGCTGTCTGCTGGATATCTAGATCTCCTTGCTTTGGCGAGACATTTTTTGGCATCTGATTTCATGTCAAACCATTTTTTTTAATTCTGTGATGGTGCGCACAACAGCTGAGACAGCATTCACAGCACGGGTCATTTTTTCCCCATTCCTTGGCTTTCTCAGGACCTTTAATTCCACTACTTACACTACTAAATGATACGTGTTTCCGTTCATCGATTTCTGAGAGCAGGACCTCAGTCTCAGAGCTCGTAAAGTTCTTCTTTGACTTTGGTGCCATTTTCATGAATGGAGCTTCTCTACAACTGCCGGACGCCTGACCTTATATGGTATTTTGAGGGCATCAATTATGCTAATTTACTATTCTCGGGAACGCGCGTTCATTTAGAACAGTTGGGATTCATCATCTTTACGCAAGTAATTTACGGCTGTTTCCTGGCGGTACGAGTGTTTGGTGAATCTGACAGCACGCTCGTACGAGTCCACCTTACGAGTAAAGTAAGAGAAATTTACGATCAGAATACGAAAACGTTCTTGGATGAGGCCCGTTCATTCTAACTTTAACCCATTCATCACAGTGACTTCAGTACTGCACAGTCCTTGGGAGCGTAACTTCAGTGCGTGCCAGCATCACTCACAAAGTTGTGTCTTTGTATTTGCCCACGGCGTTTACTACGACTGTGTTTCAAAGTTAACTGGACCGTTAAGCAGCTCATTAATTTGTCATGCTTTTATTCTGTGAGAACGTTAACAGAGGCGATCCCCGTCTCACCTTTGTCTTGTCTTCTAGGAAACTGAGTCAGACTTTGACAACTGCGCGGTGTGCATTGAAGGTTATAAGCCTAATGATGTTGTAAGGATATTACCATGCAGGTAAAACATGGCTTATAAAACCATCACTATATTATATAAGCTCACAGAAGTAGGTGTAATGGCAAAATCTTAATTAGCTCGGTAGCTGAATGTATGAAGTGAGCACAGTACTACCTATGACTATGCATATTCTATACCGTTTTATTGTGTACAACTACTGTACATTCTAACAGTGAATGATTACTGTTCAAGATGGATGGTCGATATTACCTGGTTTGTGTGTTGGGTTCTCGTTGGTCAGGCATGTCTTCCATAAGCACTGTGTGGACCCATGGCTACAAGACCACCGGACATGTCCCATGTGTAAAGTGAACATCCTCAAAGCCTTGGGTATACCGGTAAGGCCCTTTTGACTTACTCTCATTATTTGTGCCATCTCATACACCCATAGTCAGAATTACTGTTTAACTCACCGCTCCCATTCCTCATATAAAGACAAATCTGTTCCTAAGGAGCGTAACGTAAACGTGACGGGAGCCCTTAAGGTTAAGGCATGTTTGAAGACGCCTCTAAAGGTATCTATGGTGTGTTTCTCCAGCTCAACGCAGACTGTTCAGATGATATTCCTCCGGACTATGAGGTGTCCGTTGGGGGTCCGCCTACCAACCCCATCACTGAAGCTAGCGATATCACGGTGAACGAGAGCTCGGTGGTGCTGGACCCAGCAGGGAGGACGATAGACCTGCAGGAGCTCTACCTTGAGGCGGAGACGTTCCCGCAGGCAGGGGAGAGCCACAACATTGCCAGCAGTAAGTATGGGAGAACGGCCGTTTACGCAGGCGTAATTCACTACATATTGAACATAAAATCAATGCGTTGACTTGGCATCAGCCAGTGAGGAGAGAACATCACGGCCGGCTCAAAATCCACAACAAATAACGGCAGGTGACACAGGAAGTTAAAACAAAAACTATTAATTTATTGATGATAAAATAGTGAGTGATGTGTTGTATGGTAAAAGTACAAAGACAAAAATGGGGAGCGTGGAGAATACGGAGCAGAGTTTCCCCTTCCTCTCTCATCATGGAACCAGTGAGGTGCGCTCCTATAGTACTGGGAACACCGGGCCCAGGTGTTGTCAATCAACAACGACCCGACCACACCTGCTGGGCGTCTGCAACGCAAAACACAAAAGACAAAGGCAAGCAGCCAGCCCAACAGCCACAAGAGGCGGGGTCGTCACAATATAGAAACAGCTAAGTACATACATCCTTAGTTCGCTGTTAATTCACATGTATTCAAACAGAATTAGGACAAGACCACATGCCCTTTATCTCTCTCTCCCCCCCTCCTCCCCTCTTCTTGACTTCAGTGAAGCCATATCTCCTGACCTCTACCACATCAGCAGTGCGTCCTGTGCTTGAAAATATTATATACTGGAATATAGTAGAGCGCTGTGTACAGAAGAACACACTAGCTCTTCTGTTTTCGCCAGAAGAGTTCACTGGCTTTCTAACCACGTCCTGGTTCTGTACCGCCTTCTGTGACTCGGTCGAACCGGGCCCGAGTGGTTTGGCCCAAGGTCTAAACTAGGACAGCAGTCACCTGCTTGAGTGTTCCCCAGTTCAGATCCTCCTGGGTGATGCAGGAGAGAAAGAATAGTGTTCTCTTTCCAGAAAGTCACAAGCTAACCCAAATACCATGACATAGATTTTAAAGTACACAGTATACTATCATATATTAGATACTGGTACCTTGTGCAAGCAGCTAAGCACTGAGCCTTTTCCTAACAGCTGTTTAACACCTGGTATGTATCAGCAGTTTATAGCATGCACACACACATGCACATGCACACACACATGTGTGGTGCTGGCCCTTTAGCCTCCCAAACCTCAAGAGTGTCCCAGGAGCGTGTTTCCACCGGTGCAACCCATTTTCTGTCTGCCCAGCTAAAATTCCAGCCACAGCTGGCGGAGCAGCGAACCGAAACATTTCAGTTTAGTGTCAGTGGCCAGAAACAAAATGCTGCCTTTGTAATCCGACCAAATCTCCTCAAAACATGTGAAACCACAGATGATAGTGCCCTGACGGCGTTTTTAATATCTCCTTCTCCCATTACACTAGTTACTTCTTGTTGCCCACGTGTATCACACTGCTCACCTCTCTACTACCATTTTAAATAGAGGGGTTTTTCAACTTTACACAACTATCCACTTTCAATATTTGCATCACTTTCACACTTAACTAACCTGCTTTTTCACATGTCCTTAACCTGTGACCAATGTGAGTTCACTGCGGTAACAATTCACAATTCACACAAAAAATACTTATCTTGGGACAAGTGACATTTGGGGTTAGAAGAATAAGCTCTTATGTTGAAGCTCTTTTATCCTGCAGGTAAAAATGGGTAAATATCTGCAACACATTCAGAACCATGCCGTTTTCTGTTCCGAAATTCCACAGGCAATTTTAAGGATCATGCAGGCGTATAATGCCCCTCAGTTGTGGAATTATACAAATTACCTCTGGTCTATCCAGCCTGATGTAATTTTATTATTGTTCATGCTGTTCCCTGATCAGCCCCTAGCAGCCAGAGGTCTGGTTATTGTCAGCCTAGGATTTATATAACGCTTTTATATCATGCTCTAAGGCCTGGAGCAACTTGTGAGCAACTTGTGCCAAAATCCTGCTGCTCAGCACGGCAGACTGGCTCCAGGAGCTGTGCACTGCGTGCGGGCACATGCTGTATCCGCACACACATGCAGGCATGTCTGACCCACACTGGGCGGCCGTCAATAGCGCCATCTGGGTGGGTTGTCATAATTAAAGGCCTTTCACACACAAACACTTTTTCTTTATAGCACGCTCAAACGCACCGTAGCGTTTTAACTGTTTGGATCGAACACCATTGCTCGTCTATTTCGTCAGCTCCCGCTGTTTGTGAATGGCAGCCTCCATCACTTGTGTCCAGCCCTGCGCTCTCTCTACTTATTTTATTAGCAGACCCTTTCCCCTGCTCCCTTCCATATCCTCTTTTTTTTGGTTTTTGTAACCTAAGGGTGACAGGAGGAAGCTGCAGCTAGGACATCATTCCTTTCCGGCTGCTTCCAAAATACAGAAGTGGATTAATTTTTGCACTACTTGCAAGAAAGAGGCCTAGTGTTTATTTTGCCAGTGTGTTATAGGGCAGTTTACTATTCAGTCAGAATGTGAAAGCAGTGATGTATTGTGATGTGCCTTTGCTCAGTTGTAGGTTCACTGTATTGTGTGGATTCTGCTCATTCTGATCTAGTACTTTCCAATTTACCATACAGGTACTCTGCTACAAAGTAGTCGCCTGCTGCTAACACAGAGCGTTGCCATTATGTTTACTTATGTGTGCTTGACAACCAGGTCTAATCATGTGTTGTTCCTGAGATTAATTAGACTGTAGATAAGGGGGGATCTGTCATTCTTTGCAACGCTAATAAGCTACGGTGTCACTGACTGACAATTAGCATGAGACGAACAAGCCGATCTGTCTGGATTTCTGTCACTATGGGTTGGCCGTGAGAGGGTGTCAGTGGTGCATCTTCAGCCTGAAGAATGAGCGCTGTCCTTAATGGTATTGCGGCTGTCATTCATTCTGGAGTCATGCAAATAGTGGGTGTGCGCGCTACAGTCGAGAGCTGATTTGTTGCTGCGATGTGGGACCAGCGTGTTGCTGTCTGTTGAATTGTTTTCCTGTTGGGGGTGTTGGCAGGCAGGTCTCTAATGAACATGAAGTGATGATGGCCTTTACCCAAAGAATTCAACCCTCTCCACAGGACTTGACTACACAATATTGCCCCAGTCCCTAATACATCAGGTCAGAGACAATGCCCAGGAAGGGAGGAAGGGGTGGTATACTATATCTTACAGTGACCTTTCAAACAACGACGGTAACCGCTCAAAATGGCCGCCTCTTCTCTCTCCCCCAGGTGAGCACCAGCTTCCGCTGAGCAGCGACTCGGACACCTCTGTCATCATGGCGGTGGAGATCAGCATGTCCGAGGTAGACCCGTCCACGGGGCGGGAAGGTGACGAGGTCAAATCCAGAGCCGATCGCAGCCAAACGAAAAGCATGAATCGCCGTAGAGAGGAGGGTCGGGACGGGACCGAATGATCAGGAGACCCAGAGACTCTACTTGTCTTTGGCCCCTGATGGAAGTGGCGTCACAGAAGGGCAACCAAGCAATACAACCCATAGCAGCACAACAACATCCCGTTCCGTCTGTACTGGCTCAAAAAAGATTTTCTCCTGCATCTGTGGACATATTGCTTGCTAATTGTCTTACTGCAGTCACGCATCACTATCCTGTTGGTTTGACTGCCATGGCAACCAGACAGCCAATCATATTCTGATGGCCCAATGTCAAGCCTCCAGTTTTTTGTCCCCATAATTTCTTTCACTTTCTTAAAGCTAGCATCTGGAATAAGCACAACTACCGTGGCTGATTAGGGGTACTTCAAGGTAACGAGATGGCAAAAACAGTTTGTTTTCCCCTAATCTGGCAACACAAACCTCGCTGCTGGTCACAACTTGGGCACAAGAGTAGCAGGGTTTCCCAAATCCAGATTGCAGCTTTAATTTTAAGCATTATGTGAATTGATTATTTGATTTCTTTGTACGAGATCACTGCCAAGAAAATTCAGAATTACGGTTTTACACCTAGATCTACGATATGAATATAGGATAAACGAGAGTGTCAAACAGTTGGTGTGTATTCCCACCAGCATCCAGGCTTGGGTACATCTTATTACCCCTTGAAAACTTGAAGCTTCGGTTTTTACACACTTTATTTTCAAGCGGTTTCTCACACTGGGGCTTTGGGATATGTATGCACACCTTATGTTATGATTTCTGAATGTCTAATCGTAATTTCCCGTTACTAGTTTGTGAGCTCTTCATTTCGGTCGTTATCTTTCCACTTGAGTACTTCTGAGGTTCTGTAACGTGTGTTGTGTGGGGAGGATATAACCAAATACAAGCGAGATAATTCTATCCTCACATGTTGACAATCATAGCTTCCCACTGTAACGCAGTTTTGAAGTGATGTCACCCACTGCCCTTTTTTAAACCGCTGCTGCTGCTGAACGACCTGTACAAGTATCACAACACCTGGCGGTAATGATTGCTCACTGCTGTGACGATGGGAAAATTCACACTTCCACTTACCAGCCAGTGTCATAGGGTGAGAGGGTCTGTCACTAACGTGTCAACAAGTCTCTGTGCCAAGATTCTCAGTTGTATTTTACTGTATTTATAACCATCATTTCCATTGTTTGTCGTTTAAGCTAATTCACCTGGCTGTGGAACAGACTGGGTTGGCCAGTGGTAACTGACTGTTAACACACATGACGAGGCCGCATGTGTGTCGCACACGCATAGATCGATAGCCAGTAAGGCACTCCACTTGTGAGTTATTGAAATTCAAAGGAACTGTAATAGTGAGTCTGTCCATGAAGTGAAACCTGAGAAATACAAGGGGTCAAGGGTCATAGAATTGGATGAGATGCCCCAGTTGAAAGTTGGACTCGGTTATGCATTGCCTGGCAAATGAGATGCATTGGAATTGGTCTTTTTTTTTTTTTTTTTTGTGAGCAATTTGATGCCCAAGGAATGGCATTTATATTAGTACGAGAAGTTTATTTTTGTAAGAAAATGGAAAAGGGCATAAATGTTTACAGTGGTTGAGTCCCATGGTGATGCTGACTGTTCGTTCATCCAGCCATCCATTACATTTCTTGCTAGAATGAGTCCTGCTGCTTCTCGTTTTGTTGTTCTGTTGCAATCCTGTCGGTTATCTCCTAATTTGATTCTCTTAATTACCCCTCACAGCACGTTGACGTGTTCAGTAATGTGTAAATACGTGATTGGATCAACTTCCACTCGGATTTGCTCTAGCAGATTATGTTTCAAAGACACAGAAGAAGCACAGGCCCACTGAACCAGCGTGTCACCGAGCAGCCAGTGGAATTTCACTGGTGGTTTTCTCTTCCAGTCATTGTTTCCCTTATGTCACCGCGCGCGCAGCCACCTGGGACTCCGTTATGTAACACGCACATGTCCCTGCTCCCCTTCCTTGGTCAATCAGTGAGGGATTACAGAATGTATGGGCACATGCTACAATGTTTTACCAAAGTGTTGATATTAGGTGTGGTGCATTGTATTTCTTCATCCTGAGTGTGTTGTGAGAATATGTTTTGGCTGTAGCCGCTAGATCGTCATCCACACTACATTCTATGCATTGTTGTGTTCATAAAGTAAGACGTTTCAATGTTTTAGTTTCTGACTGGGGTGTTTCACTGTGATGCGCTCTCTGCAGTTAATTTGCCCTGGAAAAGGCTTGACCGCTGCAAACAACAATTCTCACACATGCATTTAACTATTACTATATATATTGACCACTTGTACAAGTAAGCTATTGTTGCAACCCGTGGTTGCAAATCCCAGTTAACGACAGGTGCTATTGCTGAGATGTGTGGTAGCATTGTGGAGGAATTCATGAATGTACATGTCCTATATCTATTAGCCGATGTGACGGTTGTGTTTGGTTCGAAGCCTGCTATATAAAGCGCCTACTCTTTTCCTAGCATGGTTTACCTCTAGCTGTAAGTCCTTAGTGCCGTTGATGTGGAGGTGGAGTAAGAATGTGATTCTTGCCCGTCCGCTTTAGATGCAGACACATTAAAAGTATCAGCCAGCCGGATCTGAACTTTGATTTCCAGTCCCACAGATGCTACAGCAGCTCACAGCTATAATTGGACAGCATTTAAGATCCCCAGAAACATCTAACAACATTGATTTATCTCGTTCTCTCATCTCTCTTGTTCTCTGACTCCCACACTCCCTCTCTCATTTGTACACACTCGTCTCCCTCGGACCATTTGTTTGGTTGGCATAGCGACAAGATCAACCGAAGCATCTTTTCTCATACCCTGATCGTTAAATTCCGGCTGCACTGCATAATGGAACATGTGTGAAGTTGGATCAAGGCCTTCCTGTTACACAGCAACTTTTAAATACTGACTTAACCTCCTGAAGGGTCGTCTTCTCAGTTCTGTCCGTTCACAGTGCTTAGGTCCAACAGTAACAACTCTCTTGTAGAAATATACAGCCTGAAACAGTTCAAAATGTTTTAATCATACAAGAGACTTGAGTGTACTAATTGTAATGACAGTCAATGTTACATCAGATTGTTGTCCTCCAGTATACTTGCAATGTATTTTAGGTAGGTGCTAGAGGCTATCCTTTTCATTTCTTTTCGTTCTGTCTTGTCATATTTTCTTCATCTGGTTGTACAAGCCTTCCTAGAAAGCACTTTATCACTCCAGGGAATGGGGAACGGCCGTACTGAATGACTTGAGAGAGTCATTTATGTACAGCTTTACAGAAAGAGGGCTACAGTATTGAACATGGCACATGACTTAATTGTCGCTTAATGTATAATGTTGTGATCTCTTATCTATACCATTGGAAGGGGGGTATTTTACCAATATGTTGTACTATACCCAGCAGAGTTAACAGCATCGCTATTTTGTAATATAGGAAAAAAGTGTAAATATGTTAAACGGTGTTGATATACTGTAATTTTCCTGTACCATGTTGCACGTGTAAGAGTGTCTATGATTGTGAGGTACAATAAATTTTATTCAGGTTTTTCCAACTTTGATAAAGCTGTTGGGTTTGCTTAAGCTCATTAAACAGTGTTTTGCACCACATACAGGACGCGGGGAAAGAGCGTTATCATAGCATCATCGTGATTTTTGAGTATGACTCATTGTGTCTCTATCAAGGGAACCAGAACAAGTCATGAGATCTGTGCAGGAAGCAGAGCAGCATTTCCCCCCCATCAGCTGCACATAGTTTTGAACTCAGTTCATTAGGGCTTTCCCACGTTTCCCCCAGCCAGCAGACCAGGTGCAGAGAGCAACAGAGTCCTGCCACAGTCCTCACTAACAGCCTGCCTCCATGTGTCATCAAGACTGACCGTTAAAGACCCACCCTACCTGCGGGGCAGCTGGTGATGTACATAGGGTGTGCCTTTATATCCCATTCCTGAGCCATATATTTCAGCCATGTCACAAAATAGGTACCCATGCCATTTTATTTATTTTCACACGGGAAAACAGGGTGGACTGGCCCTCCTGCATGGACTTTTTGTGAAGTAAGATAGATACAGCATGCTGCTTGCACAACAAGGACTGGGCCTTGTTAGAATTTGGGCTTATTATAAGGTTCCTGTGGGTACCAGAGTAATTTTCCCATGGAAAGAATGGGACTACACTGCCATAACAATAGAGCATGTTGCTACCATGTGGAAATAATTAGAAGTAATGTAGGGTATTTCCTAACTGGGTAAATTTGCTGGTTTTCTACACTAGACAAGACAAGGCTTAATTAGAGTAAATGAGCTTCAGTCAGTTGCGGATGGTATGCCATGGCAATTAATTTGCTTATGTCTTTATCAAAAATCAGTAGCATGCTATGCTATAAGTATTGTTAAGACTGATTCTTGTCGAAACATCTTAGAGTTAAGCAGATCAGGCTCTCATACAGTAATCTATTACATTCCTAAGTCAGGGGAAATGAATGTTAAGTGTACATTGCCCTCTGTTGGATAGATATTCACATTACTGTTCCATCTTTATTATGAACAAGTTGTAGTTCTGTATTTGGCCAAAAGAGAGCACTGCAGTATGAATGATGAGTGTTATGCAATGTGCATTTCTATCAAACCTAAAATGTGATTTAAACAAGTTCATGTTACAAGAGATTGAAAGGTTTCTGCGTCCCTGTCTGTCTAAGTCCATGTCATTTTGTGGTGGGGCAGTGATGCAGAAGTGTCTAAGCAGCAGAGGAAAGCAGGCAAGTTATAAATAGATCCTGTGTTTCTGACACAAGGATGTCACCCACTTGTACCATGATACTAAACCCTAATGTTCAACTATAAATAATCAGTAGGCCAGTATGAATATAATACGTTTTCCATGACATGACTGATAGGATAATAGCACTGTGCAAAATTTGTTCTAAACACAAGTGTGAATAATTAGGCACTCTTTCACACTTTGGGCATCATGATTTCATCATTTAAGTCGCACTTTAGTATGTGACGATCAGAAATGTTGGCTGGGGAGAAAGGATTATTTGGTTAAAAAAAAAAAAAGTGAACACACAACACACAATCATAGTACAGCATAGTAAAATAAAAGGGAAACACTTAGAAACAATCCCATCTGGGAATATTTTGTAAATCCCAGCGCTGTGCATATGATGTCATGTCACAGCTCTTACTCATTTCTAGCCGAGAGTCTATGAAACTGAACAAAACAGAAGTAGCCTACTTGTGCAGCTCCTTTGAAAACACAGGTACACTGAATGCTTTTACTTTCTTTTGGCGGTATGGGACATTTCAAAACATGATCTTTTTTTTTAACCTAATTGAACTTGTAAGTGAGCAGTAGCATAAACCCAAGCCCACAACTGGGTCACTTGTTGTAACATGGCGGCACTCTGAGCCGCCGCAGTGTCGACTAAGGTTACTGAGATGTTATTGGCAAATGGAAATGAGTCAGTGTGATGGCTACATCTCAGCAAACATGTGACCTCCAGAGCTGGATTTGAATTGATCTAACCCACTAGTGTTCTCATCAACAGTGCTGCTACTGAATACCTGTAGGCGTTGGCATTTCTTTTGCTTTTTAATTTGAAGTGAACCTAGCAAACAGCCTATTTCAAGACCTATGTGCTGTAGGAGAAGCGTGTATGTTCGACAGTTCTGAATAAAGGATCTGTGTTTAAAAATGATTGCTTGTTCATGTTATTTGCAGTCTGTTGGTCCGAGAAAATAGCGCTGTACGCATTCTGCTATGTTGTGTAGAACTGTAAAGGTCACCTTTATGGAACAAACACCTAACTCAGCTTTAAAGGCCTCAGTCATGGAACATATTTCTGTCCCAGCTTTAATTCATGGGCAGCTTGTCTTTCTTTCTTTTTTTAAAGTAAAAAAAACCAAAAAAAAAACAATCAAATATCTTTTTCAGAGCAAAACATTTCTGAGAAAACATCATCTTAGTCTCTGAACAAGCTGTCTGTTGTTGTGTCGTCAGGAGGAGAAAAACACAATTCCATAAAATGAAAAACAACCACCCACAGTTCTTCTTCCCTTTTTTTAAAGGCAGAACTGCGTATGAAATGGGGATGTGATTCAGGAACTAAGTAATGGAACAGACTGTTCTAGACATGGGGGGCTGGTGGTCTCAGCCAGGGAGGGAGGAGAGGGAACGGTAGCACCCTTGCCTATTTAAATAAGACTGTATTACTATTATTATTAGTTATCACCGTATCAGATGGCAGCATGCTCAGAGCTTCCAACACAGAGTAAATGGAAAAGCCTGAAGTCTTCCATCCCGGATACCAAGGAAGAAGATATAATAAAACATAGTTTAAGTAAGGTCTTGTTTTACAAAGGAGGATGAAAATCCCAAAAACCTTATAAATCACTGTAACTATAATATCCCTGTAGGACTTGTAGTGTGTATGTGGTGTTCAGTAGTGGGTGAGTTTATATTGATCTTATTATGCTTACTGGTTGGTATTAGGGGTGTCGCGATATACCGGTATTGACGATAACCGTGATATTTAAAAAATGCAATATTGATATCATGTTAATAATACACATACGATAATATCGTGTAAATAATCCAGCGCCTCTTAAATCATTTCCGTTTCTCTCCGTTCTCGCGTAGTCTCGCTTGCCAGACCCACACAGCGCTATACCAGCACTGGTTCTCGCGTTGTCTCATTCCCCCAACGCCGCACCCACCCACGCGACGGACGTGATGCTGTGACACAGTAACTAGCTTTAGCTAGCCAGCTACTACTGCCGCTAGCTACTACTGCTGCGCAGTCATGTCGGAGCTGACAGACGAGGCCGAGACACTCTACCCTAACCCG
>OMOV01104021.1:0-19686 GCA_900312565.1 Beryx splendens | reverse complement strand
GCCCCCGTGTTACCGCCGGCTTGGTCGGGCGTCGCTACAGACACAATTGGCCGGGTCTGTGGGTGGGAAGCCGGATAGGGGTTTGTGTCCTGGTCGCTGCACTAGCGCCTCTTCTGGTCGGTCGGGGCACCTGTTCGGAGGGGAGGGGAACTGGGGGGAATAACGTGTTCCTCCACACGCGCTACGTCCTCCCGGTGAAACTCCTCGCTGTCAGGTGAAAAGAAGTGGCTGGTGACTCCACGTGTATCGGAGGAGGCATGTGAGAGTCTACACCCTCCCCAGATCGGCAGAGGGGGTGGAGCAACGACTGGGACCGCTTAGACAGGGGAACAATTGGATAGTCAAATTGGGTGAAAAAGGGGGAGAAAAAAAAAGTTTGTAAATGTTTTTATTTTCAATGATTTACACACAACATAAAACATGTCAGCAAGCAATGTTGTGCTTTTGAAAAACACGATCAAAGGTACATTGTACATTCTACGCTCTGTGCTTTATTTCAGCCTCTTCAGAATAATGGGCAGATCTCTCTGGTGAGTGGAAAAACAGACGGCTCTATAGCAGAAGTTAATGGTCACTGTGAAGATGAAGTTGTTGCAGAGGGTAGGTACTCACAGTTGTGATTTATTATTTATCATATAGAATTTCCTGCTCTCATCTTCTTGATCATCTTCTTGTATTTTCATCCCTTGCAATCCATTCGACATGGAATTTAAGAATGATTCAATATTTGTTTTTGTTTTTTCTCAGTCTGTGACACAAGTTCAGCCATGTTTTCTCCAGAAGATGTTCTAGAAGCAGAAGAGCCACTTAAAGATGAGGAAACACCATTAGAAAATGTTGAGATAAATGAGAAGGAATCACCTGATGCTGATGAAGCAGCACCATCGGATGTGAACGAAACGGAGGCGAAGCTGAATGAAATCAATGAAGGTTTTAAGAGATTTTTTAGTAACATCGGTTTGAAATTGACGGTTAAGAAAGGTTCAGGTGAAAAAGACGAAATAGCATCAGATGTGCCCATTGAGACTAATAAGGGAGAGTCAAGCAGCCCAGATGATGCCAAAGACACCACTAAGGAAACCACAAGTGATAATGCTGAACAGAATATTGATCTGAACATGGCACAAGAGACTCCTGATAATGACTCAACAACTTGCCCTACACTGACAGACATGACATCAGGAGACATTCAGGAGAATGCAGAGGAAAAAAACACGGAAACAACAGAGGCAAAAGAGGAAGCTACATCTGATAAAGGTGTAGAGGCGCTAACAACCTCAATATCTTTAGGTGAAGAGGAAAAGACACTCAGCAAGGAGACCACGCCTGAAAAAGAATCGGACGCCACATCACCCAGTACGGATCCAGAAGAGGTCATTTCTCCCTTTAAAAGGTTTTTTACAACAGGAATCTTTTCTAGTTTACGGAAGAAGAAGAAGCCTGCAGAAGAGGAAAAAGCCACAGAGGAGACAATTGGGAAAGAACTGGTAGACATGAGGAAACAAGAAGCCATAGCAAAGACGGAAGAAAGTGGGCAAGACCAACAGCAGGTAGAAGAGATTAGTCTAGGTGTTGAGACAGCTGAGGTTGCGCTGGACCATAAAGAAAACCAACTTAAAGAGGAGATCCTGCCTGCAACATCAAACACAACTTCGACAACTGATACTCCTGAAATTGCCCTTGGAGCAAAATCACCTCCCGGAGAACCATCAACGGTTATTGTCAGTGAACCTGAAATTCTGAGTTCTCAAGAGAGGGTCAAAGTTCAAGGTAGTCCTCTAAAAAGGCTGCTGTCTGGGTCCAGTTTAAAGAAACTCTCCATAAAGCAGAGAGGCAGGAAATCAAGTGACCCAAAGCTGACCGACTCTGGTGAGCATGTTTCCGATCACCTCCTGTCATCTGCCGAGTCAGCAGAGTATCAGAGAGAAGAGAGTCCTGCACGATCCCCTGGAGAAGGAGCAGGAGAGGAGGATGGCACCTGGGCTTCCTTCAAAAAACTTGTGACTCCGAAAAAGCGCGTGAAGAAGTCCTCCCTGAGCAGCGAAGAGGCAGGAATCTCAGGCTCATTAGAGGAGCCAAAGCCAAGTGAAGGTGAACAATTATCAGATCTCAGCACAGAAGAGACCAGGAAAAGAAAGGATTCGTCTGTTTCATGGGATGCCTTTTTGTGTGGATCAGGAAAGAGAAGGAGCCGAAAAACCTCTGACTCTGAGGACGAAACACCCCGAATTGAGGGAGATAACAGGACAGATGATGAATCTAGACATGGGGCAGAGTCGCCGCTAGAAATCTCTAATGAGGGAGATGATCTTTTAGTTTCTTCCGCTGAGCAAGCAGGAAGTCCTTCAGAGGGTGATGGAGGGTCGACATGGAAATCACTTAAAAGACTTGTCACCCCAAAAAGGAAAGCCAAAGATGAGGAGGAAAGCAAAGATAATACACCATCTGACAGTGAAATGAATAAAGATGAGTCCTCCTTTTCAATAAAGAAAATCCTCCCAGGACGAAAAAAGAGGAAGTCTGCTGAAAAGCAAGAGCAGATATCTTCAGATGAGGCTGACAGGGAAGTAGGATCAGATGATGAAGACTCTGAGACACCAGCTGTAGTTCCCTTGTCTGAGTTTGATACATATGAGAAAGAGGATCAAATACAAACACAGGCAGTCATAGAAAGCCATATGCCCAAAGCAGTAGACCTTGAACCCCAACAAGACCTCTCTGGTCAGATGACTGAACCAGCCCTCCCTAGTGATAGTCTGCATACTGAACCCAAGAGAGTCCAAGACAATGATAATGCTTTAGAAAATCAGGCATCTACAATTCCCGCTTCAAATGAAGAACTTGATGACCTGACAGAATGCATCAGTAAACATCAACAACTCAGTGACATCCCAGAGGAGGGTATAATTGAGGAGAGCATGGTTACTCCAGCTTCAGTCACTGAGGAAGTAGCTAGAGATGACACTATAGCGGAGGATCTGATAGAATTGACATCTGAGGCTATTACTGCGCCAGAGCCTGTAGATATCACACTCGCAGATGAAACTGAAATGGTCTCTGCTGTTTCCCAGTTGACGGAGTCTTCAAAAACATCTGGCAACACAACACCAGTCCCAGCAGACTACGATGTCAAGGAAACAGAGGTCCTCCTGCATCAGGTTGTTGAAACCATCGCCATAACCCCAAATGCAGTTCCAGTATGTTTAAATGAGATAAACCCAGAAAGAATAGTTGGCTCGGTCTCTCATCAAATACTCGCCACATCTGTACAACAAGAAGCAACAATTCTGGAAATACACCAAACATCAGATGTAACTAGTATATGCATAGGTCTCAGTGCTGAAGAGTTTGATGCAATTAATGAACTTGCTGCATCAGCTCAGACAGAGTGTGTATCTGAAGTCACTGAGGCTATTTCCACAGAGCTTGTATCTGAGGTTACTACTGAGGAGTTTGACACTGCTGAAATCGCTGTAGATGAAGTACATCAGGCTCATGTTTCACAGGCACAAGAAAGCGTAAATGAATTTGAAAATACTGATGAGAGACAACCTCTGGTGGAGTGCATGTCTGAAGTGACCGAAGCTATGTCCACAGAGCCATTGCCTGAGGATGAAAACATTAACACAGCTGAAGTTTCCAAAGATGGGGCCAATCAAGGTGAAATACAACCCACTGAAATGGAATCCCATGAAGCAGATTCAACTGCTGCTGTAATAGATGAAATTGAGAATGAAGATGTGGTACAGACAGATCAAGCTCCATTGGAAAAAGACTATCAAGTCACAGAGTATGCCCTTGATCAAGTTCAAGTTGAGGATCAAGACCAAATACCTGAAGTGGTGGAGGAATTACAAGCAATAACAGCCATTGATCAAGTTCAAGTTGAGGATCAAGACCAAATACCTGAAGTGGTGGAGGAATTACAAGCAATAACAGTCATTGATCAAGTTCAAGTTGAGAATCAAGACCAAATACCTGAAGTGGTGGAGGAATTACAAGCATTAACAGCCACTGATCAAGTTCAAGTTGAGGATCAAGACCAAATACCTGAAGTGGTGGAGGAATTACAAGCATTAACAGTCATTGATCAAGTTCAAGTTGAGGATCAAGACCAAATACCTGAAGTGGTGGAGGAATTACAAGCATTAACAGCAGCAACTTTAAATTCAGAGGAGGGTAGTGCTCAAGTACTTGAAAAGCAAATAATATCAAAGGACATCCCAGTAGCAGAAACCATTACAGATGAACCCAAACAGGCGGTGTGTCTCATTGAAGAAAATGCTGGGCTAGAAAAAGAAGATGAACTCCCAAGTATTACAATGGATGCTGCTAAAGTTGAGCACGTTCCTGAACTAGAAGAATTAGCATATGTTGTAAAACCTGTCATAGATGAAACAGAAATTGAGCTACAGACATGTACGGCTGTGCATGTAGCAACAGCAAACGTAGAGGAGGGTAGAGCTCACAAACTTGAAAGGCAAATGTTATTAGAAGACATTCCCAAACCAGAAACTGACAACGCCATTACCTCAGTTACAGATGAACTTGAGAGTGAAGCTGTGGTAGTTCAAGATCTAGAGATAAAAGAGGATCAGATAATAGAAAACACCACTGATGATGTCCCACAAGATGTTCAAGTTGAGGATGAAGACCACATCCTTGAAGTGGTAGATGAGTTACAAACATTAACAGCTGTTCACATAGCCTCTGTTAATCACGAGGAAAGTAGTGTTCAGGTCCTTGAAAAGCAAGTTATAGCTGAGGACATCCCAGCACCTTGTGCAGATCATGACTTTGCCTCAGTTACTGATGAGCCCATCCTGGAAGTGCATCTCACTGACATCAATGTTGAGGGAGAAAAAGAAGGTGAACTTCCAGTTGTTAAGATGGAGGCTGTTATGATTGAGCATGCCCCAGTGATGCAAGTAATCACAAGTAATATAACAGATGTAATAGCATCAACACCTGATACTGCCATGGTGAAAACATCGGACATTCAAGAATCTTTGATAGACATAGTGGCAGTCCAAGTAGAGTCCAAGGAGGCAGTTGAGTCTGTGATGACTGTAACACCAATTGCTAATGATGATATAACTGAGACAGCAGAAGAAAGCGATGTGGTTGTGATGATGCATGCGCCATCGCTACAGATTGAGGACAATCACAACATTCAAGTGCAAGTGGTCGACGTTGATTTACAGTCAGCTGAGACAACTGTTGAGACAACGCTTGAAGTGGCAGTATCAGAAGCCAAAGACGTCATAGATGTTTGTCAAGAAAGCGATGATAAGGTAGAGAATCTCTCTGCCGCTCTGGAGATTGAGAAGGAAATAATCAGTGAGGCAAATAAGGTTATTACTCAGGACATTACTCAACATGTAATGGAGAACTTACCAGAAGCATTACCTGAATTGGTGGTCGTTCAATCTTGCATGCAGAGTGAATTTGTCGTCCTGGAAGAAGTTGTAGAAAGGCCAATTGCTGTACCAGAAGCAAGTAAGATGGCTGAAAGTGAATTGGGTGAAGTAGGAGATCAAAAAGTGACAGAGGATAGCACTGGGACATTTAAGGAGAGACAAGCAGAAGGGCCTGCTGTCACCAGTGTTAACTCCGCCACTGCAAATGAACAGGAAGTGTCTGAAGATCACATGCACCCACCTCACACTCCAGGGAGTTTGGACGTCTCTACCCATGGTCTCAAAGAGGATTTGGAGGAAACTAAAGCTGAACAGGAACCGTCTGAAGATCACATGAACACACCACCTCTTCCAGGGAGTTTAGATGTCTCTACCCATGGTCTCAAAGAGGATTTGGAGGAAACTAAAGTTGAACTGAAAAAAACAGATGTAGGTATCATAGCAGAAGATGCAACATGTTCATCAGACGAATTAGTTGTGAAGAAACTGACAGACGACATAATGGACGCACAAAGACCACAAACTGTCTCTTCCCTGATGGTTACACCCAGTAACACTGGACTAGTAGTACCTCAAAACACTGGATTAATCACATCAGTAGGTAATGTGGAATCCCCCTCAAGCCTTTCTTTAGAATTCAAACTTAACATACAGTTTGGGCAGGTAAAGGCTCCAGCTTCCCCACCGCCTATATCAGAGACAACCGAACCCTTGAAACAGACAGATGTGTCTGAGGTTAGGGTTCAGGTAACCGAAGCAGCAGAGCCTGCAAGACAAATCGAAGCAGCAGAAAGAGCTGACAGCCAGAAACAGAAAGAACTATCTGAGGTTGCTGTTCAGGCAGAAATCACAGAACCAGCAACAGAATTAGATTCAACAGAGAGCGCCGTGATCCTGAGTAAACCAGTGCTGTTTGAAGTTGGCATCCAAGCAGTGCAAACGGCAGAACCGGTAGAGCAAATCACGTCAATAGAGCCAGAGATCCCCAGTCAGGCAGAGTTGTCTGAAGCCAGTGTCCAGGCAACAGAAACAACACAATCAGTAAGCCAAACAGAGACAACAGAAAGAGCCGTGTCATCCAGTCAGCCAGTACTCTCTGCAATTTGTGTCCAAGAAACAAAAGCAGTGGAACCGGTTCAACAAGTAGAGGAGGAGCATGACCAGGATGTGTGGCTGGATGCTGAGGAAAATATCAACACTCAAGAAGGGACAGGGAAGTCCACTCTTGACGCTGTGGCATCAGGAAGTCAGACAGAAAAAGACCTAGCAGAAAAAGAAACACTTGACCATGGGTGTGAGATGGTGCAACATTCCCACATCGGGGAAGGAGAGAGTCAACAAGAAATGCCCAAAACAGGAGGCACAAGTGTACTTGAGAGTGAAGGTGAAGAATTTGCTACTGCACTTGAGCATCCCGAAACTGCAACGGCAAGTGTTACTACGATGTAATGGGATTAATTCGGTTCAACTTCAACGTCAGCAACTGGTAAGCCTCTCCACTAAATCTTGTTAGTGTCAAAGGAACACACAATTTTTGGGAGATTGGTTCGTTGATCAATATCTAAGGGAATTAATGTATTGTTGTTACAATTTTTTATTTCTAGGTTGGACAACCAAGAAGAGGGTCATTCAAGATTCTGGAAGAGTTTAAAAAGGCCGTCATAGAGAAGGATAAGCTACAACAGAGGACAACTAGAGGAAGCAGCGTCTTTCTGCTGTTATTTGCCATTATGTTCAACCAAAAGTATTAAAATAATCAAAAGTATTTTTTTATTTGTCAGATTATTTCTATGCATATGATTTCAAAACATGAGATTCACGAGTGGGACCTATAGCAGGAGAAGCACCAATCAGAAAAGTGCGTATCTTCTCAGGGGGGCATAAAGTTTGTGATTTCGGAGGTGTGACACTGAACTACACCATCCACCATCAATACATTTACCCACCGCTGTTTGCTATGTAGCGTAATTTTGATTAGTAATCATATCAGTTTCAATGTATGTACTACTTATGTCTCTTCAATCATAATTCGTTTCCTTGAACTTATCTCAGTCTCATTCTCTCTTTAAGGTACTACTTTAAGGTAATGTATGTACAGGTATTAGTTGTGTCTAGATTAAGACAATTTGTTAACCACTCTGGCCTTTTTGTGGAAAAAATGTTTCAGATACATTGTGTAAGTGTTCTCAGATCATAACTGTAATTCATATTAACATAAAATGTGACGCTGGTACAGCACATCATTGAAGATGTAATGTTAATTGCTGTTTATTTGACATTTCTCTGCTGACAAAACGTATAGGCTACTAGTATACTGTAGATATTTCACAGCACTTGATATGTAATCATTATCTTATCTTCATAGACTGTGTTGTCATTCAGTAATATTTGTTTAATCATTTCACTCAAATGCATTTTATTATTCCAAGGATCTACGCAGGCGAGCGTCTGAACGGCGGTTAACCAATAGGCAGATCCAAGCATATACTGCAGCAATAAGCGATATAGGTATTAGATGATCTTGTACATGTTTTAATGCAAGACTGGCAGAACTGTGTTCATTTTGTATCGATAGGAATTTCTACTGTTCCAAATTTTGAAATAAAAGCATGAGAATGTTTGACCGCTTGGCTAGCATGGCACATCGCTGTTTTCTAAAATGTAATAATTACCAAATATTTTTTAAATCGCATTACACATAGTTACAACAGAATCATTAATATATTATCAACAGAGCCTTAAATATATAATCAGGCAGATTTACTTTGCCCATCTGTTTGTGTATGACCTGGTGAGCTAGCGTCAGTGAAGCGTGAGGCATGGGTGAGAGAAATATTATGTTTATGAGCGGCTTTTCCTCTTTTAAAATTTTGTATCACTGATGAAACTGACATTTGTAGAAAATGACATTCCTGCTGATCTGAAATTATGTCAACTAATATCTAAATGCAAAACGTTACTTGTGTGTTTGCATATTTCCAAGTGTTGATGAATTAAAATGTCATTGTAATTTTATTTGAATAAATAACCAGCTGAAAGTTTTGAATACTGTCAAATAAATCTAACATGGTTCTGAGGTTACAGCAGAATTTGATCATTTTGATAGTCCTCAAGTTTAAACAGTACAATTAATTTATAAATATTAATTTAGACAGTACATTTCATGCAAATACTGAAACATTAATGGCTGGAAGGACTGCTGTAAAGTGCATTTATTTAGGCATACAGCAACTGATATAACTCATAATTTGTTTATTGCATCTTCTATAACAAAGCACTCACAACTTGGAGCTCCTGGCCGTTGAAATATGGATTTATGTTTTGATGAATTTGGATATATTCTCATTTCTTGTCTTCAACCCAACTTGAAAACCAGAATCTTGGCCTCTGAGGAAGACACTCAGCTCAGACATTTGCACATAATATTAAAAAATAACATTATCACAAGAAAAGAAATGCTTGAACACATAAATACAGCAAACGGAAAAACATGCCACAACAATTTAAGTCACCTGATCTGAATAGATCAAAAAATCCATTGACACACTTTTTCACAAAAGCAAAATAAACAGAAAACGTAATGATCAAATTCACAACGCCCTTCATACCTTCACACTCAGCGAAACAGTAAAGAAATGATAGAAAAAAAAGATTTATTGCATGTTGTGGAAAGGTAGACACAAGATGAACGGTAAGCAAGTTCATAAGCATTTGGGTCCGTTTCATGATCTCATATCTTCCAGAAGACGTCACATGACTGAGTCGCTCTGTGCAGTGCAGCTCTCTCCCTTCACAGCCTCGAGTACTGGAGATGTTTAGAAGATCATTCTTCCAAGTTCAAACAGAACCTTCAATGAAAGTGAAACAACAAATGTTATGTTATTTCATAAAGTATATATTTTTTCATACGTATATATATTTTTAAACAATATATATAAAACAAAACAAAATGGACCACTGTAACCCAAAATTTGAGGCTTGTGGCGTCGAATTGGTTATTCATCAAGGGAATGTGGCCAGAGCAAGTTAATGAATAATGCTCTCCCCTCATTAAATAACTACTGTAGACCAGCTCTCGAGCGAGGCACTTTATGCCCAACTGCTGCAGTGGTGCTGCTCAGTGGCCAACAGTGGACTGGTTCCCAAGTGTAGATCCCAGGCTTGCATGTGTGTAACTATGAATGTGAAGCAGGGTGTTGGGGGTGTTAAAAAGAGCCTGCATGCTCAGCAAAACTTCTCTGGATGAGTAAAGTTTAAAAATTGTAACTTCATTACTGTTGGAGCTGTTTTAAAAAACCCTTACAAGTAAAAAAATACCCTCAGTGAAACCAAAATAGCAAAAGTCATATAGAAATATCAGACAAGGCGTGTCAGAGTGTGATCCTTCTTACCTCAATGGTGATCAGGATGACGATCATCCACTCTAACCTCAAGCTGTGCTTCTCGCTCAGGTGGCTCCTCATGAGGTCTGTCAACTGCGTGCAATGTTGCAGCTTCTCATTCACCACCTAAAAACACAGAAAAGGTTTCTAGGATCTTGAGCGCTTACAAAGTCAAACTCCGAAACAAAGCAGTTACCTCTATCACTGTCAAACAGAACGGGAAATAAACACAAGCCACCAGCCAAATTCTGACTCTATGATGTACATTTTTCTGCTTTAGTAGCCACTCTGGCAGGTAACAAGGTAACAAGGTACAGTCTGAGTTATAATTTCACTCAACATATATCTACATCTACCAGCAGCAGAGCTTTGACAGGATAATCACTACACAGTATCATTACTACTGTACGTTGGCTTTAATTACATTGACTCTGCGGTTGATGCTGAGGAACTGGCAGGTCTTGTCGTAAAGCTTTTCCAGGTTTTCTCGGTCCCAGTAGAAGTCGGGTGTGATGAGCAGGTCAGACCTCAGGTTTATACAGTGTCTGTTATATCAGAGTAGAAGATAAACGAAAAGGCTTTGGTTAGTAAATCCTAACATCAAATATAGAAATGCTGAAAATCCTATTCCATTTATACAGTCTATTTATGATTAGTTTTAGCTTCACTAGGTTGTCACACCTAGTCAGATCAGGAGAAAAGCTTAGGCAATCAAAAACAAAGAATATGAAAGTCAATACATTTCTGTTATTGATAACTTGGCTGACAACCTGAATAGTTCTGATGTTGATCATAAAAAAAAACCCCATCTGGTATTGCAAGCCGTTTTAAACAAATAAAGGTAATTCTTTTCAAATACTATGAGCCACACACAAACTGACACAAAGGTTTTTGTTGCTGAAACCACAAACACACAAATAGAAATGTTGCACATCCTACGCTGTGAACTGATCAAATTCAATTCACCTTAGAGCAAAGAGCTCTCCGATCTTCTGCATGACCTCTGCCGAAGACAGCTTAACTCTGTTACCAGCCTTCAGCGTCTGTGTGGGGGAAAACTAAATTAGGACATTAGCGACAAAGGGAGCACTGAGGTTTCCACAATAAATCCTATCGGTATGACTTGGCCCACACACAAACATCCATCACAATCAATTATTCATCATTTCATGGTGGTTGCTTTTAGTGTCCACGGTACCTCTGGAATCGATTGAATTGACTCTACAAAGTCATCTAATGACACCTCCCATATCGCGAGCTTCACTGGAAGAGAAAGACAACAAGAAGACCAAGAGGTTAGATCGGGGGAACGGGCTGAGCACAGTGCGACCACAAACAGTATTAGGTGTACATTTATAATGAATAGTTGAAGTGTAGCCATTCACCTGATAAACATAGTGCATTTGAAAATGCAAATTTCTCCAAAACGGCTTCGTGTAGCTCTATCGTGTTGTTCAGAATGAAGTTGCCACGCTCAAGCTTTGAATTTCCCCTGCGGGAAAAAGCTTCAAATATTACAAAAAGGTACAGCGGTTCCGGAAGCACAAATGAACAAAAACAAAACAAAACAGACGGCAGAGAGAACCTACTCTCCAACGGTGTAGTTGATCTCTTCATTTTCCCAGTGGACTAATGCTACTTCATAGGGCTGGATCTCATGGTGCTCCAGTATTCTCAGCACCTTCTTCATCTGTAAAGACAGCGAGGCAGAATTACACTGCAGTAGGAAATAAGGCAACAATTACAATGAAGGAAATATAAGACAAAATTTTTTTTTTTTTACCGTTTTGTCCTCAACATTCCAGAAAACTACTGAGCCTTCCCTGAAATTTGAGATTGGGAAAAGTCAGTCCAGGATGCAAACGTGACCGTAACACATTTGCTTTGCACATTGCGTCATCTTTTTGCAGACAATTTAGTGCCTGACAATTTATGCACAGTACAAAGCCGGCATCAAAGCCTTTCTAAAACGGACGCCCTTGACAAAGCTCTACCTGAAGAAGAACATTAGAGCATCGTCGTCTGGTTTTGCTGCCATGTCTGTCAATATCACCAGCGCGTTTGAGGCATCTGAAATTAAAACATATGTTGTCAAAGAATGTGTGTGTAATTGTTTCCTGCAGTATACATATCACAGTTCCATCCACAGAAAGTTGTAACTTATGAATAATTTTCAGTCATACCTCTGGGTAAATCTACTTCATGGAAGCCGTGGCTGATCAAGTCATGGCACAGCGTTGGCAAATGATACTGATCTGCTGTTGCAAAGGCAATACACTGCATCATATCCTACAGGGAAAGACAGGCGTGACTGAATCATCTGACAATAAACAAGCAATACATCAATAGATAGACAGATCAATCCCTCATCTGAATGATGATTGGCTGAAGCACCTTGTCCTCATCCTGGGAAGGCTGGTTGGTTCTGGATGGTTGTTTTGTTCTCGGCCCTTTGGGAACCCTCTTTCCAGGGATCGTCACCGGTTTCAAACTTGATTTTAAAACTGATTTGACAAGGTTAGTTGAATACAGACGCTCCTGTCTACTCCTACATCTAGTCAGCACCCAAGGGTCAGCTAATAAGGTGCTGCTGACACTTTTTAACCCGTGGGACGCCGGCGGAACATGTCTTGTACAGCACTGCTGCTGGTAATGAGTGTTTAAGTAACGGGTCCTTGGGCAGATCCCTGAGGCAGACCAGGTGGAAAGAGTCCTAGGTTGGGATTCGTACTTGTGTCGCTGGGTAGGAGGGGGGAGACCGGCCGAGGCAAACAGGCAGACTGGTCTCCTGTCCACTGGCCGCTGAACTCCCAGTCTGAACCACAAGGTCCGGAGAAGCATCTTCACATGGACTGCTCTTCAAACAACTAAAACACAGGAAACAGGTTTCACTTGACTGGCACGAATATTGCATGATGAAATGTCAAGCGAGAGCGATGACGCGCTGCTAAAAAGTAGCAGACTTACAGGGTTATGTAAACCTACCAATTTCTGTTCACAAATATAATCTTTAATCTGAGACATTTTAAATCTTTACTACACATACACAGCACTTGGCCAATTCACCACACTTTACATGGGGCCAGCAATATTAGTAAGATTGACCTTGACTAAACTGGAATATCATTGAATATAACGTTACAAACTCCATAGTTGGGCTCGCTATGAATTTCCCTGTAATTAAAGTAATAAATGAACACATACCTAGTGTGAACTTCTCAGCAGTACGCAGTATCATCCACATCAAGCTAGTAAGGGCTAGCAGCGGGGAACTTAACACTAACGTTACTCGAGTCAGATATCTGTAATTAGCAGTTAGCTTATGAATGAAAACTTAGCAGTTCAAAGGAAGTCAGCGTTTATAATATTACAAAATGACTCTCTCAAGTCAAGCTTTACAAAACACAACGTTTGCTCTAACCGTTACGCATGTCATGATAAAAACCTTAACGTAACAGTTCTGACAACTTGACTTGCAAGGGAAACAGTCGTGTGGGTTGCCAATAAAGTTTCGTTTGAACAGCCATTTCCTGTTTGGTTTGACGTAATTCCGTAGTTTTACGCACCGGCTTCTTGCCTTTGACTCTTTTCTCTTTATTTCTTTTCACAAAATGCAAGAAAAAAACCATCGTATAAAGGAGGAAAAGGATAATTATTGTAGTTATTGTATTCTATATAGTTATTCTACAATAATTATTGTTCACGTCCTCAAAAAAAAAAAAAAATCAAGTCGTCTTAGATATGAAAAAGCTGAATCATATTTTATATACTTCATCCAAAGAGATGTTTTTTTAACTGACTGGGTCTCCAGATGTCAGACAGTCTCTAGAATGTAGAATATTAATATTACAGCATATTACAGCACCCCCTCTGGTAAAACCCGGGCATATGTTTTGTGTTGCCTGGAGACTTCTTAAAACAGGAAATAGCCTAACCATCTACATAGACTTACCTTAGACCAGCTGTTATTATGGAAGTTACAGAAAAACCTGATGAGGTATGCTAAGCAATAAAAATGTACTTTTCTATAGATATATTGCCGGGTTAGAACTGAATTACATCTGTCATTAATTTTGTTTAGCAATTCATGTAAAAGACTATAGGCTAGTTCTGTTACCATGAAAACAGACATAGCCTAAGTTTACAAGTGGCTCTTTGTAAATGGTTAATAAATAGTTTATTCATTACTAAATGGAGGTTTTTCCTGATTAAGTGATTTATGAATGATTTATGCCAGTCTTGGGACATAATATAACACTATGCTATTGACATGATCTGATAAGGTGGAGCAGTGTCATGAGCGGGACAGGCTGAAAATGAGAGTTGCTGTATTGGAGGAGAGTGTGCGTTCCTCTGAGGTGGACTGCAGGACCAGCAGGGAGACGGTGATGAGGCTGGTGGCAGAGCTGGACCGAGAGAGGAGGAGGGCTGTCAGCAGTACAGCAGCACTCGATTCACTCAAAGTGGTACTCACACAGCTTTTAAGCTCTTGTAAGATAAGTGTACGGTAAAATTAGAGGCCTACGTTCAGTGTCGCTGTGGGTGTACTATGGGTCAAGAGCCAGAATAGGTTCTGTCCCTGTTTCTGGTGTGTTTTGACACCGCTTTCTTAGCTGAAACCATTTAAGAACCCCTCACCTAAGTAATGAAAGATGATCCAGGACATGGCATTTGACATATCTGACAGAGATGTGGTGTGACTCTGTGTGATGTCTGTCTCAGGAGTTGGATGGCATGGTGTTGGGGAGGAGGAGCACTGAGATGGAGAAGCAGAGCCTGGCGGAGAGGCTTGAGGCCAGCAGGCGAGTCATAGAGGCAGCCAGGCGGGAATCACAGTGTTTGGAGAAGCAGGTTGAGGAGCTCGATAGGAAGTTACGCTCAAGCCAAGGAGAGGCCCAGGCAGCTCGGGGGCAGCTACAGACCTTCCTGGGAGAGGTGGCGGTCCTGCTGCAGGGTGACTCTGAGGACGTCCTCCAGCCCACAGAGAGGGATATTCTGCAGAAACTGAATAAACTCTGCAACAAGGTGGGAGATGCAATAACGGTAGAACATAATCTGTGGCTCTTCTAACAACACACACTCACTAATTCATAGTATTCTGTTACATTAACACATGGCCATCTTGGTAGGAAAATAACAGGTGATTGTAATAAATTAGCAGGTGATTATAATCAAATGACAACAACAGCCAATAATGAGCATGTGGCATCATGGGAATACTATGAATTGGTAATGACGTAATTTTTTCAGTGAAAAGGGAAATCATTCATTTTGAGTGTTTATTTTACTTTATCACCATGTTTCCACATTTCACTATGTTAACGGAGACCACAGGAGGTTCAGCTTGGAGTATTACATCTTTCAATCCTAATCTCCCAGAGGCATTTCTAAAATAAACACAAGCATTTTTGGAGGCTGCCTTTGTGATAGATTTCTGCATCTGGCCCCGCAGACCATGTCGGAGATGGAGGCGAGGCTGTCCCGTGTCTCCGAGGAGCTGAGCAGGCAGACAGAGCTGCACCACAGTGCGTTACAGAGGGCTCAGCTTGCGGAGCAGCAAGTCCAGGACCTGAGGGAGAGACTTCAGGGTCTGGAGGCTGAGCTGCTGACAGCAGACATGCATTGTGATGGATTGCGTCACAGCAAACAACATGTGAGTACACTGGCAGGAGACCAAGGGTTGCAGTCGCTGGTCAGGGCCGTCACATTCAGATTTAAACCAGTATTAGACTGAAAACAATACACAGGCTGTATAAAGGTGTAATAGAGGTGAATAAACTTGGGAGTTATTCATTTAAATCCTTAGTCAACCTGGAATTCCTATGAAATGCTAATATGTTAATATGTTATAAACTAATATGTTAAATGATTTTAAATCACCCCTCTATCAGTATGAACAGTTCCTGGAGCAGCTGTCAGAGATGATGAAGGTTGACAGTATTGCTGTGGACCTCGGCTTCGACATGAGGCTAAAACTCCTCCTGTCCCGAGCAGAACAACTGGTCAAACAAGAAGGAACATCTTTGGTGGAGACCAAAACTCTGACTTACAGTCTACAACGAAAGGTATTGCCAACAAACCTGACTAGTGGTTATATTACTGATATTTTTACTTACTGTTATGGAAAGTTTTACAGTAACATTTTCTGTGCATTAGGCTCTTATTGCGATGGCATTTATATCGCAAATTGTGCTTGATGTGATTTTGTGTGATTTGATCATCTATTTATCCTCAATTTTTTAAAGCTATTCTTTCTCAAAACGCATAACAGCAGAGCAGCAACTGTGTTAGCATGGTATAATTTACACATTCTCATGGCTCCCATACATTTCCAGTGGGACTCAGGTCATGGATGCACCTGTACCTGTAAGTGAAATGTTCCTGTTGCCAACAGCTGAAGCTGCAGAAGGACCGGCTAGAGAGCAAGGAGCTCCACACTGAGCTCCTGAGGAAGAAGGTGTCAGAACTGGAGGAGGAGAGGCGGAGCCGATCGTCGCTGTCCGTGGAACGAGACGACGCTCACCTGGAGGCCAGGAGGCTGCAGAAAAAGGTGGAACGTCTCCAAGGCGAGCTGAAGGCCGCCAAGCTCTCTAACACTGAGCTCAAGGCCCAGCTCTCCCACACCAATGAGCTCAAGGTAGAGGGGAGACGGGTTCGAGCCCACTTTCCATCCAGAGGCAGAGTCATATAAAAATTTTACTCCATAATTTAAGGTGGATTTGTGTGCGTTTCTGTGTGTGTGTGTGTGGGTGGGTGGTTGGAAGGAGTGGGTAATCATTTCTAGAAAGATTGGGTTTTCACCTACTGCAAGTTTAATAATCATGCAGCCTATGAGAATGTAATGCTTTGTAGCCATGTCAGTTGTATTGAGCAGGATGGTTCTGTTTTGAGTTTTGTTCAATCAAACATGCACATTCACAAAGCAGTGTCAAAGAGCAACAAGATAACATCATTTCCTTGATAAATTCGTTGAATAACTTCCTGTTTTGCACTGTGGGTACATTTTCCGTTCACTCAATGCCAACAACTGCTTGGGTCTCTGCTGTGTCCAACATGCCAAGTTGAAAGTCATGGAGCAGAGTCAGACCGTGCAGCAGCAGAGTAAGAGGCTGGCTGAGCTGGTGGAGGGGAAGGCCAAGGTGGAGCGGACGCTGAGCGCAGTGAGCTCAGACCTGCAGAGCCAAGAGAAGGCAGCCAGGGAGGACCAGCAGCAGCTCCAGACCCTCAGACAGACTCTAGCTCAGCTGTCTGAGAGGGAGAGAGAGGTAAGGGATGGACGCACATGAAGGGTTTCATTACACAACGCTCCATTTGGAAAAAATGTTACTTGATGTTATTCAATGTTTAAAACAAAGCTGAGTACTCGTTCTACATGTCGGTATTTTTTACGTAATGGGCTCAAGATGGCTGATAACTTTAGTGACATACAAACATGAGTTCTGCTTTCACTCAAGCAATCACTCAGAGTTGGTGCCACATTTTGAAAATGGAGGGAATCTAATTTTGGAATAAAACTGTAGAATTTGGAACGAAACACTAGAATTTGGAACGAAACTCTAGAATTTGGAACGAAACTCTAGAATTTGGAACGAAACTCTAGAATTTGGAACGAAACTCTAGAATTTGGAATGAAACTAGAATTTGACTTCAAGTGGAGGAAGGATATGTACCTTTTTAAATCTACAACAAACTGGTCACTGGATTTCAATAATGAAGGACATTAGAGGGAGAAGCGAAGTCAGACTCTGATTTTTTTGTTGTTGTTTCTCCATGGTTCAGTTGGTCGACTTCCGGATGGTAGTTTCCCAAATGCTCGGTCTGGATGCCACAACCCTGGCTCTCCCAAATTATGAAATCATCAAGTTTCTAGAGAGCCTGCTTCACACTCATCATCACCATCACCACCTTCATCATCACCTTAATCTGCCCTGGCACTGTCCGACCCACCAGAAGCCGCATCTCTCCCAAATCCAGGACTTTGCTGACAGCGCCTCCCTCGATGCTTCTACCTCTAGGTCTGCTGGCCCTGAGGATGCTGTACCCCTCCATGAAAACTAGATGTATACTTTATACTGATTTATACTTTAAATGTCAAGCTATTATCTGTGTCCTAAAAGAGCACGAGAAAATAGATCTGACCTCCACAGTATGAAATGATTTATCAAAAGCGTTTCTTTCTACTTTTTGTTTTCAAGCGGAGATCAACATAATTCACCAATGATTCACTATGAGCAAACATAACAAATGTAAAAGTGTAAAAGAAGAAATAAAAAGACAATATCAAAATGAGGATTTGGCATTCGTTGTTTTTGATAGTCGGATATACATACATTTTTCATAATATTTTACCATTATATACACGTCATGTTAAATACTCCTGGACTGTTATATATTTGATACTGCACTGACAGAGCCATACAAAATATACAGTAGTTCTATACTTCATCATAATTATGAATCTTAAGTCATATTTGATATTGTTAAAAAAATAAAACAAAATGTGTACAGAACATGGTTGACTGATATTAAAGATTTTGAAACTCTTGAATTGTTCATAGCGACTGACTTCGATATTCAACACACAACTTGGCTTAAATGGATCAATGCAATTCATGTTAAAAACGGACTGTTTACCACTGACACACTGAAGGATATAAGTAAATAAAAGCAAAGATTAGAACCGCATGCCAAAATACAAGTAAAAAAATAATTGCAATATAAGATATATTAAATGTTATTTTACAAATTTTCAGTTGTTACAAGCAAATTCACAGCCTATATTTTCAGCATTTAACTTCGGGGCTATCTATCGACAGTTGTCTTGAGAGAAACACACCATGTATTTACCGTGAAGCTGATCTTCAACTGTTCATTCATCCAGCTGATATCCACTGTGGTCAAAAACATTTTTTGGTTCTTACGTTTTGTTCCACCAAAGATGCTTTTTAACTGACACAGCAATACACAGAATAGAATAGTGAGATCCTATGTGCTACACAATAAGATATTAACTGTAGATAGCAGCTGTATTTCTGCAGTACACACAGGATGACCAAGATTAGCTTTTGCTACCAACATAATGGACCGTTCAAAAGAGATCAATGCGACTCCAATTCAGGTCATACTGCTGCAAGAGAGACCAACGCTGCAATAAAACCTCCGGCAGTCCTGCTCAGATGGCGCTCGCCGCCAGCTTACACTGGAGGCGGTCCGTTGGTGTAGCTGAGCATGGGGTAGAAGGAATGAGCAAAGTTGTTGGACTGAGCACAGTTGTAGTCCTCCGCAGACAGCGGCACCAGGAAGGCGACGGCTAGCAGCAGCAGCAGCAGGAGGAGCTGGAGCGGCAGCGCCACCCACAGGACGCGCCGCATAAACGATGACCTACGGCCCGCTGAGGTCTCCGAGTCAGAACGGGAGGAACCGGACCCAGCGTCTTTGGGAGACCTGCTCACACACACAGGCACACGACACAAAACACACCCACAGGTTTAGATATTCACACCTATCACTAAGGACATAAGAGTTCCTCACATCTGTTTTGTTCATTTGAGTCACCAATCTCATAATAGTAGCATCACATTAGATTGTCAGCCTGAGATGTGCCAGATCGTTTTTCTTTGTGGTTCACAGAGACAAACTCTGCAAAAAGGACTAATTAAATTAGTCTAATCCAATAAAAAATCTTCACTTGAAATGCACGCTACTTCAATTCATATTCTTCCATGTGCTTAATGGTTTATGTGCTGTCTACCAGTTTTCAATCCAAATAAGATGTCAGTTCCAGCTACAGGGGAACTGTATAGCAGTGCTTGCTGTATGCACTGTGGTGTATTTAACATCGACATTGGTGGGTGCACACCTGAGAGCAATGGTGGGACAATGTT
>OMOV01104010.1:0-12476 GCA_900312565.1 Beryx splendens | reverse complement strand
AGTGTGTTTTTGACAGCATTGTTGTTGTGGGTGTGTGTGTGTGTGTGTGTGTGTGTGTGTGTGTGTGTGTGAGAGAGAGAGAGAGAGAGAGAGAGAGTCTTGTTAGGATAGACACAGCTGTCATAAGCATACGGATGAAAAAAGTACAGATAGTGCATATAGTAGGTCTAATTAAAACTGAAGTTTATGACCGACTAACAATGGGTATAGCAATATGCTGATTTCTGATTATTCAATATTACAGATGGCACATTTGAACACACCAGATTTAAGGTGTGAGTAGCTCTACTAAAGTAGGGCATTGTTTTTTTAAACATGCTTCCCTTACTGCATCAACAACAAATTTGGGTGTGGCTGTGTTTCAAATTAAGAGGAAATCATGTGACATTTTGGGGAAATACAAAGGATTAGGCTATTTGTAGGCTTTGTGATTATTCAGCTTCATAAAATGGTGAAACTTGTTGTGTTAGGAGGAAAGCATAGATGTTAGAGTGACAGTGAACCATAGGCAAAGTGGATTGACTGAGGGTAAAATAATTAATGCTCCTGTCAAGTTAAAACGTCTGGTAGAAAGGACGATAAAACAAACAGCCAGAAAAGAAGACAGGCAATAATTCAACTGGCAGGTAACGCCAGACACTTGAAATTGAAAGTAGGGTTTTGGGAAATGGCCCTTAGATTTCCTTCAGCTAGTCTTGCCTTTCCCCCCCCACATCCAAAACAGATGTGACTATTACGAATTACAGTGTGAAGCCCTTGATGTTTCTGGAAACCATGTTGCTGAACAAACATTTATTTGTAGCATATTTTGGCCACACCTTGAGATGAATGAATAACAAGCCTTCAGAGCAGATACTAGGACAGAGTATCTTTACGTAGGTCAGCTGATACAGGTACCGATCAAAAAGTACTACTCAGTTTACAGTGTTGCCTGGCACTTAAAAATAAAATGCTAAATGATAACAATAGAATAATATAGAAAATACACTACATAACACAGGCTAAAGCATATAAACTCTTATTTGTTTACAGTGGTCACACAGTTTATTCAGAATAGCTTAACAAATGCAAAACAGTGTATTCAAATCATAGTGGATCTAATCAGGACAGGTTCGAAACAATAGATGCTATGCCTCTGAACTTTACATAGCAGCATGTCAAGAGACATTTTTCCTTTCGTTTTAATTTTGCCATTTAAGTTTGATATGTAATCGGTGCCGATCCCAATAGTACACGTACTATTGCTGCACCTCTCTAAGTACACCCTACGCAAAGTGCTGTCACCTAGCTGATGTGTGTTTTGGTGTTCTGTTTTCTTAAGTTAAAATATCTGATATCTTTTGTTTGAATGTCAGGGACACAAATTTAAAAAAAAATCCCTTCCTTACTAGTTGGCGGTGCCTTTTTGATAAATAGGTCAAGGCCTTATTGGAAAACAAAACCATGTGAGAGGATGACTCACCGATGAGTTCAGCTATAGCGCTGAAGGGCCAGGTGTGGCTGGTAGAGTTGGTGTGTAGAAACTTGGGGCAGAGCTGCAAGCGGAGCAAATTAAGAATTAGACAACACTGCCAATTTAACACAAAAAAATTCAAATGAAACTAAAGGATCGGACATTTTCAAACACACACAGGATATCCCTTGAAATATCATCTACACGTCATATCCTTTTGTTTTTGAAAGTGGTCTAGTTATTTTCATACATCAATCTATGTAAAATACACAGTCAAGGCCAAGTATAACTTTTTTTACCACAGTCCTGAGCTTTGTGATGCTCCAGTTTCTCCTTAAGGAAAAACACTTTAGTGAAAGCCAGAGCTGGCAACCGGAAGTTGCATTGCACCGGTTTCTGAGGAACAGAATGTGAAAGTGTCCTGCCCTCTGCCTGTTTGAAGGATTGTCTCTCTAATCCCTCTTTCACACATAAAAGTCCGGCTGCCCCTCCCAACCCTCCTACATTTAGCTTCTTTGCTAAATGCCTGATCTGGCAGAAGTAAACATAACCCAAGCTTTATTAGTCCCTTTCAGCCTCGGCTCCATCAGTGTCCAACAATGCAGACAAGGCTGTATGGAGATATGGGTGTGTGTGTGCGCAGCAGAGGACGACAATGATGTGAATGATGAAACAGGAGACACGACTGAGTGCACAAAATCATGTGAGATGGTGTTTACATAGTGTGCTAGAGTGCCTTTCCCCAGAGAACTGTTTACAGAAAACTGTTTTGATTTGGATTGTTTTGATGGCCGTTTACAATATCTAACAACATGAATGCAAGGTACAAACATTGTTAGCAACATAATAGGTCTGTTCCATGATTTGTAAGTGATTAAACTCATTAGCATACAAACAGTGCTCAGTTATAACACAACTAGTTATTAGCTAACTTGTTATGCTAGCCAACATCTCGTAGACTGGTAAGAGGCAATACAACGCCACCACACAGCTCTGTACAGTGAACATTGCATTTTAAGAACCTTTACGAATAAGATAAGTAACCGGGTGCTCAATATAGTAGGGTTATTTCGTTTACAGAGTCCGGTGGAATAACAAGGCAGTATAGTAAAGCTGCTCACCGAACTGAGCGGAACACCACGCTCCGCTTGCGTCGCCATCTTTCCGTAAATACGGATGTAGAAGCAGCGGGAGAAGGTCACGTGATTATGCGGTCACGGGGGAAAAAATATGTAAATTTTGTCCTGTTTATTTTTCATTTAACAGAATTTCGGCTAGATATCTTTGTTTGACGGTGTACAAGTTGGAGAAATGTAACTATGTTTTAGATCAAGAAAGATGTTTTGCTATCGTTCTGTTATCGTCTTCCGGTAGGGAACTCAGGGGATGGCTGATGCGGTGCACATTTACGGTAAACAATCCAGGAGGCCGTTCCAACAATTTATTGTAGTCAAGGGTGGCTTGAAGTGGTTAACAGTTGGATGGTGGTTGGTGGATGGTGGATGTTTTTTAAAAATCATTAATGCATCCACAATCTGGCATTTCACCCTTTAATCAGGAATATCGGCCCTCTCTTTGTTCTGCCTGGGATGGTTTGGAGGAAGAAGGGTGGAGTTAGGCCTGAAGGGCGGAGTCATCATCTTGTGGGAGTGGTCTAGTCAGAAGTGGCAGTCTATGTGATGACGATGCAGGTGGGGTGGAGACTTGTGATTTAACAGTTCGTGTTGTCTTATGAAATGGTCCCAAATTAAATAGATGATAGGCACGCCAGGGGCTTCTCAAACCCTGTCACTGGTCCGTCCCACTTCGAGGTCACGCCCACTTGGAGGTGAGGCCCCGCCCATTTGGAGTTGCTCCAGGGCTGCAGCTATACATGAAACATTGGGGGTAAAATTATTAAACCTTAGAAAGATATTGTTATTTTCTATGGTAATGCACTCTCCATGAACGCAAAAGGACCACTACTTTGTAAAAATATGGCCCATTAAAACCATTGACTGTAAAAACAAAACAATATATCACCAAGAGGTCCCCAGGGTGGCACTCTGACCTAAAATGAACTCAAGAGGTTTGAAGAGTGGCAGCAGTTTCGGTTACTGAGTCAAGGTGTGCCCACTGCCAAGTGATCCTCTATGGTTTAACTACAGGCAGGAGGAGGATTCACATTGAAGTATCACACACAACACGTGTTGTTTCATTTCCCCCCCGAAAGTTTCACCATTTTAAAACAATAACAGCTCCCAGTAATTAGTCTTGACACTGGTCCAGAGCCATGTTTACAGACTGTCACACATTGTATATATGGACAACGGGACTAAACATAGCGAAGGAATAGGCCTACAGCAAGACCTATGATAGACAATGGACAGTGCATATCACTAACCCTAACCCATTTAACATTATAGATACTACGTAGCCTATTGCATATACACATTCAAGCAGCAGTATGGTTGCAGCTGTAGAGGGAAGTGAAGTGTCCAGTAGTATATTGGTCTAGTGTGCAATGATGTACTTCAAAGTAAACTACCCAAATGCTGTCAGTCAGTCTCAATCCTGCCCCCCCAACACACAAGCACACACACGCACGCACACACACACCCTTTTACTTATATCCTTATGAGGACCATCCATTGACTACATTCATTCCTTGTACCCTAACCCTCACCACTAGATCCCTTACCTTAACCTAATCCTAACCTTAACCCTAACCACAAGTACTAACCCTAAAGGACCGGCTTAAATGACCTCACTTCACAAAAATGTCCTCACAAAGATAGAAGTACAGGAACGCACACACATATACACCACAAAAAGCAACCAACCTGCAGAATTTAAAATTTAAAATTTAAAAAAATGTAAAGAGAAAACACATAATGTTTAAGATCGTTTAATTTAATCAAGTCTTCCTGTTAATCTAAAACTTGATGTGTTCATTTATGCATTCAAAATAAATTACCTTACCACACAGCAATGTGAAAAAAAAAGACTATGGCCAGAGGTCAAAGCTACCCATGAACAACTACATACAAAGACTGAATTCCCTTGAAGACAACAACAAAAATAGCAAGCATGTATTTTAGCCAGTTACATCTGATAATATTTAAAAGGGTTTTCTAGTGTACACAAATCACATTCCACATTCAGTAACTTACCCTTAAAAATCTTAACACCAATCTTCACCAAGGGCCTATGAGGTCCTACAATGACTTCCCCAACAACACCCAAACAGGAAATACCTCTCCAACAGTGTCCTGCAGACACAGTCTTGCATTACATTCTAAGAGTCAGACAGACATTATGTTATTAGGAGAGAGCGCGGTTAACAGGAGGTTATGAAAAGGTCTTAAGGACACATGAGCAATGAGTATGGTTTTTCACAGTGAATCTATTTAGTATCAGTTTTACTCTTAAAATTTTGCATCAGAAATATTGTTACTGTAAGGCAGCCAATTTGAAGTTTCTACTCTTAATGATATCTCCCTATTGGTAAATAGAGCCTCTTCCATCGTCAGTGGCAAACATTTAAGTCTAAATCGAGTAAAGCAATGAGTATAGACCCAATCTCAATGTGAAGAACATGTAACCGAGATGACACCGATCCTTGACAGAGAAAAAAGCATTCCACAGGCATTTGTACGTAATACTTCCCTAATTTTTCCAAAAAGCCCATTGGAAATAACCGTTGTACAGTCAGTCCCTTGGCTTTTCCAGTACAGATTCAGTGTGAGAGTACCTCAGAGGTAAATGCATTAATGTAGAGAGACTTGACAAGGTAAGACATTAAAAACAGCATTCCAAAACATTTTCATTGTTTTTTCTAGTTTACAATACGACATTATCATTGGTTGTGCCTATTCTAGGTATTCCATTCATATGGCTGCAGTTTATGCCCCCCAGGGTTTTAAAAGCTTTGAGATGAAGGCTTAGTTTCTGAAAGCTTCATGCTGGAGCCCTAACTCTCCACGGCGTCCAGGAACTCTTCCTCTGTGATGTGTTCCAGCCTCCTCAGGACCGTGTCGGCGCTGGCTGCCGGGTAGTCTGCTACTGGGCGGTGGGGCACAGGGTGGCCGAGGGAGGGGCTGAGGAGGGGAGGGCCCTGGAAGGAACAGCAAAGGGTGCGAAAGAAGGGCACCAGTTGGGTGATGGAGGACAGGGAGCACTGGGTGAGGAGGGGGAACTCCAGACGCTCTGTAGATGACTCCTCACTCAGCCCATTCAGTGCCTGGAATAACAGGACAGGACATGATACTATCAGAATGACACACAGTCACATCACATGTTAGTTCCAGTCACAGAACTTGAATGGGACCAGGGTTTAAAAGAGAAAAGAGGACACTGACAGCGCACAGACAGACAAGACAGAGCAGCACCGTGCAGCAGTGAGTTATTCAGACCATCTGAACAGCGACAAATATACACAAATCTATTATATTGTAATTTATTCTCATGCATGGTGCTCAGAGTAATCTTCTGGCAGCAGCACAGCATCTCTCTCTCTCCTCTCGCGCCGTGCACACGCACGCAGGCAGGAGTGAGTGAGTTACTATGGTTACGGGGACGCTCTGTGTCTCTGTCGCTCTTAAACTTTTCGCGATTTCCAGTAACAGGTTTTTAGGTTAGTATGCCTATGCAAAATCATAAATGTAAGCACCTCAATCTAGTAATATGACAAAATTTTACATTTTTGGTAAACATTACACAGGGTTGCTGTTTCATGACTTAATCCAAGAGGTCAGGTGGTGTACAAATGCAGGAAATTTGTTCCTGCCAAATCCCACTTTAACCCCTGAATGGGACACTTCCTGGTGTAGCATGATAATTCATGATATCCATGATTCCTCTGGTACACCCAACATGGCTTCTGTTGAATTCTGATCATGCTTTCAGGTAAAAGAACAATGTTCCATGTGTGGAACAGAACATGAGGCTCAGAAGGTTAGAATGATCACCACAACTGCCACTGGAATGTCCATCCAAATGATGCCGTTGCCATGGTAAGCCACCAGCTACATGCACCAAATCAATGCTGATTATCAAACATTCTATGGCGGTCATTGTAAGAGAACCAGCTAACTGCAAGAGTTGAGATTTGAATGGGAAAGACCGTTCTATCAATTCAGATTCTATAGTTCCAGTTCACTCACTTGGCAGTCACGAAAGGGACCAGCTAAATAAATAGACAGACAGATAGATCTCTATTGTCATTGTGCTCAAAGAACAATGAAAATCTGTTTAGCAACTCTTCAGCAGTGTGCGGCATAAAAGTTCAATAAATAAAATACATACATAAATAAAAGCAAATACAAATAAAAGCAAAATATATACAAAGACAAGCGTTAAAAACTAGACAAAGTGACCTAAAACAGTACGATGGTGGTTAGGTAGCAGCATATGGGGTGGTATGTGCAAAGCTGCAATATGTGCAATTAATATTGCACTAAAGTACGTGTATATTGCATACTGCATTAAAGTACGTGTATTCAAGCTTACCCCGTATCGATGCTGTATTCTTTCCAGTACTCTAACAACATGGGGTGTGCATTCCTGCTCGCCCTCCAGAAGTGCATTATCTGGGCCACTGTAGCGGTCCACATCCACCTCAGGAACAAATGCCCAGCGGTACCTGTGCAGAGTTGATCCCACCCAGAAACAGAGCTTGTCAGTCAGACGTTTAGAAACGGACATACAGAGAAAAGAGGCAAAATAAATAAAATACAACACCACGACTTTCAATATGAAGCCAGCCCTAAGCTAGATATCAAGCCTCTTTGACCAGATTGGACTCTTACATCTGAAAGAGGGGCATCCTCTCTGAAGGAAAGGCCAGGGAGGTGTCCAGGAACTTGCAGGCTGACAGGTACATGCCCAATTCTGACTGGGTGAAATTCACTGGGCCATTCCTGTCAAGGGCTCCACGCACCACTTTAGCTAATCTAGGCGGTATACACAAGAAAAGACGCATTGGCATTTTGAGGCAGAACGTGAATAACGATGGAATGAAAAGTGTGTCGACAAAGAATGAAATGTGGATTTGTGCATAAAATAATTAACGCACTTTGAGACTTCTTTATCTTCCTGTAGTGCTTTCTCTAGACGTGCAAATATGCGGATCTGAAAAATAAACATGACAGAATTTACATTGTGATAAATAAGCTACAAACTGAATAAAATCAGGTTATCAGAGGATGGGATCTTACCAGTTCTGTGACCATGATTGGCCAGAGGGAGGTGAGGTGCTGGGGCGAGATCCGCAGCAGGAGAACACGAAACATCAGGAAGATCTGAGCTGAAACGGCGGGGGTCTGGCTCATGCGCAAAGCCTCGGTCAGGCGCTCTGGAGGGAAGGGAAGGACGGTTCACAAGCTGTAGTTGACGCAGTCTTTTTGAAATATGTGTCTATTAAACTGAACATATACTCACTTAAATACCAAAATAAAGTTCATGTCCAGTACCACTCGCATACCTTGGATGAGGGGCAGATAGAGGTGATACTGGTCGAGTTCTCCGCTGAACATGGCAAATGCCTGCCGCTTCAGCAGCATGGGTTTCTGCTCTGCACTAGTGAACAGTTTCAGGGAGCTGCTCTGCATGCCTACAACACAAATGTATACAGGTTATAGATCAAATATTCAAATAAATCCCCTGCATTTCATATTTGAATGCACTTATCATCTTATCATCATAAGAAGTGACGTTTCTGGGGGCTTCAGTCGCTCAGTCTATAAATGCGTATGAGTACCAAATAATTGTGATTGCATTGGTTTGACATCCCGTTCACTTTGACATCAGTGATTCTCAACCTTTTTCATATCAAGGACCCCTAATTTAGCCCTCATTAGGGCCCCCCAAACCCCAATTTGATTAGATTTTTTCTCTGGGACCCAAATCTGAGAATATTTTTTATTGTTGTATGCGATTTTGTCGAGAATTCCATGACTATCTGCATTGTAGGTAGAGAGATAACAGTGAAATAGTCATTATTCTACATTCTCTAATTGTGTTAACTTCTTGTAAATGAAATAATGGGGAAGTTTAATAATTCATCAGTTTGCTGGGGACCCCTTGGAACCCCCTCAAGGACCCCTGGTGGTCCCCGGACCCCACATGACATTTCTATCCACTTACTTGACTCTCTTTCTTATCTGAACTGTGACTGTCCACGTTTGCATGTTTCTCTTTTAAAGAAATGATACTTCTACTAACCTCCCTGCACTCTTTCTGCAACAATACCCTCCCCCCACCTCACAGTATCATTTAACTGTCAACATCACTGTCATTGCCCTTCTGCCTCATAGATGAGCTGCCATGTTTTGATTACCAAGAGCTGTCCATATCTCTACAGCAACACTTCTAGAGGCTGTACTCACTCATGAGGTCTTTGAACATGGTCTTCTCATGAGTTAGCAGGTGGTCGATGATAGATTTCCAACTACAGAGAATGCAGGACAGTCAAGCATGTAATACATTAAAGTAATCCTTCTGATAGAGCACATACTTTCATTTTTTTATAAAGATATGGAGAGGTAATTACAATAATACAGCTTTGGTCTAAGACTATCATGTTAGAATAAAGCACACTCATAGTCTAACCTGGGTGCACAGGAGGCATCCATGGTGAAGAAGAGGGGGTCCATGAAGAGCTCAAAGGCCTCTTTCCTCCAGGCCCTTTTGGTATAAGCATACCCACTCAGACTGCTCAGGAGCTGAGCACCCGCTTCAAAGCTGGGCATGTTGTAGGCACTACAGGATAGAAAGCCCACGTTAGAACAGGTTTATTAAGACAGAGAGCACAAAGCTAGTCAAACACACGTAATGGAAGCGTTACCTGTGGTTCTTCAGGTAGGGGAAAACGTAGTACATGAGCCGGGAGATGAGAGGAACGGCTTTCTCCTTCTCATCACTGCGGTACACCATGTCTAGGAGCGGCGCCAAAATCTGTAGAGAGAAAGTGTTGAATTGCACAAAGGTCCACTCATTCGTTCACTCACTCATTCACTCACCATAAATACAAGCACAAAAGCCTACCTCAGCCAGGAGTGCCAGGGCCTGCACACTGTAAACAGAGGGGGCTGAGGAGGAAACCATGGTGCTGGCTTGAGCCACTGATTCTGAAGAGGAGATGAGGAGAGAAAGGATGAGTAGTTCACTAGTAACTGCTGCCAAAGTTTTAATAATTCTGGTCTTCTAATGTAGCTGCCTTAAGGGACACCTTGCGGCCATCCTAGAGTAGCCAGTCCTTCTGGCTTTTCCAAACATTCTGGCTCCAGGTCTGTCCTTCTGGATCTACCTCAAGGCAATCTCTGCCAATTGTGCCTCTCTGCCAATGTTACGACTCATCGGTGCTGCTTCCAGACGGCACTTAGGGCTATCGCAGCACTTGGACCGCTGGGTTTCCATGGAAACGGGGACAGGTCTCTACTCACAGGTCGAATTTGGAAAGAAAGAGAGTGAGCCGTGTCCCTCCCTGGACTACTAAGCTGACGGGCAAGCGTTTCCATGGCAACAGTGATGATTTATAAGCTCTACTGGGTCCAGTGTGGAGTTGACCCTCTGGGTGAATTTTCTCAGCCAATGGTCTGGAAGTGCAGAGGTCAGACTGTGGCTAGTTGCTATAGTTACTATCATACAGGTTCACTGTGATTAACAGCTTTGTGTCTACTAAAGTTTACTTCTTTATATGATATATTTTTTATGATCTATCAAAAGATATGATATTATGACTTAGATGGCTCTCTGTCCACACTTCGCTCTCATGGACGTATTTGTTTAAATAGATTTGTTTAAATTTGTTTACATAAACTTGTGGTTGGGCCTACCAAACCCAAATCCATGTGATCAAAATCAGAATTTTTGCATCTAGTTCTGTCTGTTAATACAAGTTGAATTCAAGGGACAAGCAGAATCAGGGCTACAGAAACTCAGGATCTGCTTATAGTGTAGGCATGAGAGCAAATCTAATTTTGTGCATCCATGTCCACTTACAGTGTTGTAAGTGGCACATTCTTTCTGTTGGCTAATGCAGTCTCTTAAAATAGTATGTGTAAACTGTCTGCAACTGTATCTGTGTCTGTATGTGTCTGAGGCATCAATAGTTACCACAATGATCACCATCGCCATCTGCATCCTCAGGTTCCTCTGTCTCGGCGCACACCTGTGACTGAACTTTGACCTCAAGGTTGCGGCTGAGCCAGCTGGTCTGCTCCAGAGACGACCCTGCGACCCCGCCCACTGCCTCCAGGATCCGCTGGGTCACCTCCTACACAATAATACAGCATCACACACACTCACTCCCTATCTCAGTCCATCACGGAGGTGCTTCTTATCGACCGTTTCTGTCATACTACTCGCTATGCAACGTGCATCATACCTGCAGATCTCGAGTGTCCTTCTTATTGTCCAGGTTGGGGAGCCGGTTAACAAAGTCATTGAGGATTCTGTAAGACAGGAGCCATTCGTTTTTATTGGGCATCAGATTTCTCCTAAGGAGAATAACGACTATATACAAGGCACAAAGGTCGAAACAGTTCAATCAAAATGTTAGAATAAGCAGGTCAAGGGTAAGGAGTGAATATACAAAAAGTAACACTGACCCCAGCAGTAGGAAATGCCCAGGCGGGGCCAGGTTGAGCTGAGCAGACTCTCGCAGGAGACTGAGGAGAGGAGCGATGTTTTCCTGCAGCACCTGAGCAGAAATACTACAAACAGGAACACAGAGACAGTGAGGTCAATGATACAATAAAAGTGAGTATTTGTAGAATGGTCTGAGTGAACCTGAGCTGAGGACTTAGGTTGTAGTTTCCTACGTACCCCTGGATATAGGCGAAGCTGAACTGTAACATGGGGATGTCTACCAGGCTGGACTTCTGGTAGAGGGGACACAGTAAAAGTTACAAAAATGAGTGATAATGAATTACTTGCATTGAGACCACCAGAATACATTTGGTATATGTATATATGTGCGTGTGTGTGTACCTGGTCTCTACTGATCTGATGTGGTTTCTTCACCACCTCCTTAACCAAGTGTAAGATGGCATCTGTGCGCAATGTGTCCAGCGATTTCACCAGATCCACGACGGTCAGGCGAGGCTCACTGGCCACAGGTAAGACCTAGAGAGCAGAGGAGTGTGTAAGGATGTAAACACGTTCCCTAGAGCCATTCAGTCAGTTTGGTGTGATTGTGTCCATTCTTTGTTTCTAGCCAGTGAACTTGCAGTTCTTACTTTGTTTTTGTGTCTCCTCTTAATCTTCCTGCTGCTCCACACCGCTCCTACTGAAGCCATGAGCTGAACCCCATACTGCCCTGTTAGAGGGACCAGGAACTCCAGTATCCGCTGTCGCAGGATCTACACACACGTACACACATGCACATACCATCGATGGGAGAAATCTCTCATAACAATATATGCACATGGCTAAATAGCAGAAAATATGAAAGCATCTTCCAGGATCAGAAAACACATACAATATAAATGACACAAATCTGTCATTAAAAAAGCGTGTGTCTAGTATGTATAGGGCTGGAAAAACATAAAATATGCGTGCATGGCCTGCACCCACACCTTGGTGCCTCTGAAGTAGACAGAGGTTGAAGTGTGTCTGCTGCTTGAGGTGGTGTCAGATCCCTTCCTCTGAGACTCTTCCTTCCTAACCACGCCCCATAACAATGCCATGCTACTGAGCATGTGCGGGAGCTCCTCGATCACAGCGTTACGTGCATTACGGACATCCACAGGATCACAGGCAACCAGGGACTGACGGAGAAAGAAAGAGAAAGAAGAATGAAGAAAATTTGAATTTAAATTTCCACAGCTTTAAGAAGCATCTATTCATCCTATGGACTGTATAGGTTACTGCTGTGTGTGTGTGTGTGTGTGTGTGTGTGTGTGTGTGTGTGTGTGTGTGTGTGTGTGTGTGTGTGTATGTGTGTGCTTCGAACCACAGAGGGTCTACCTCTGCATATATGCGACACAATAACACAGAGGAAAGCACGTATGTGTAGCGCAGGAACAGGTTACATTTACAA
>OMOV01103997.1:0-18581 GCA_900312565.1 Beryx splendens | reverse complement strand
GAAAACCAACACAGTAAATGTGTAAAAATCACAGCCCAGCAAAAAGTCATGAAAACAACCTTCATCCGTTACGTACCCAACGCACACACATTCTTATAATTTCAGCTGTCAAAAAATCTCTGGGAATTTATTTTTTCCATCGCGAGAAGCTAATTACCGGAGTCTCCTGGCCGATCCAGGAGGGTTGGCAACCCTATCTGGACCATTTGATTTTTGGTGTGAAAGCGAACCGAACCAGCTGAAAAACCAAACAATGTATCATTCTCGCATCAAATGCGAACCAAGGAAGCAGACTACCGCTCTGGCGTCATCGAGTCCGCGTTCTTGTGAATGAGTGAGCATGATTGGGTGGTTTAATGTTGCCGATACCCTTTGACCAGCAAGCCTACCCTCTATCCTCTCCTTCCGGTTTCCCGGCGGACCTTCTTCTTCGCTTGTTTTTGGACCTGGAAGTGCTGTACTATTTCACAAGATCCGTACTGTACAAGCGCCCCCTACCGTATAATTGCTGGAATATCCCGTCAAAGGCGGGGAAGCATTGTGTCATAAATGACGGAAAACCTTGTCAATGGCGGGGAAATAGTTAAAGAATAAGATGGTGTTTTTAAGTTTGTGCCAATCGTCTAGTTTGCCCCCAGTATGAAAAACAACATCCACAGACTTGAAAATTGCCCCAACGAGATAATCCATCACAGTAAACATGAAGCCTTAATTTGGTTTTGTCGTAGTTTTTTATCGTGATTCCATTGCGCCCGAGGCGACCGCTTTCATTACGTTACGCTCTGCTTACTGTCAATCACCTGACACCAACGGGAAGTAATACCAGGAAATAATCCCTCAAAAACATGTCGCCTTACAAACTCAACTTAACTGTCATATCCATATGTTCCATTTTTAACCAGGACAGCAGTTCATTTCAAGCTAGGTTTGACATTTAAACTGGGTGCGTAGTAAAAACGACAACAAGCGAGTAACTGTTAAAAAATCTACTTCCATACAGCATGCATTCCAAAGTTATTGAGGAAAATGTAAACTAGACATAGACAGCAGTAAATGGGCTGTAACTCTAAATGACACTGGGGTTCTCCTTTAAACTTTTAAAGGTGGCCTGTGCGACCTAAACTCAGGCAACAAAGTGCTAGTAAAATGTGTTTCAGGGTCAAGGTAAGAAAACACCATTGAAGTTGCATCCAGTAACTGTGGACTGGAGAGGCAGATAACACTTGAACTGCTACGTCTGTTAGAGAAGAGGTTTGTTGTGTAGGTGGAGTGCTGCCTGAATCAATGGCTATTAATAAGTGGGATGCCTCATACTGTTGCTTTGCTGTTGAGAATGGTTTCTACAAGAAAGTGGATTTCATCTTGCTCAAGAATATGCAGGGATTTCTTTACAATTCTGGACAGGAAATTGGCCTGGAGAGGGGTTATAATAATAAATTGTCTGTCACAAAATAAACAAGATGTTAAGGGGGTTTTCCCAGTTATGAGCACCAAGTTTTATTCAAATTTCACAAACCAACACACACAATAGACAAGAATGCTTACATTTCTTAAGACAGTCATTACATTTGCACCCACAGCCATAGCTGTTCAAGGCTTTGACATAATTAGTTAGAAGTGTTTCTTCCCAGATGGCATAATTGGAATGTTTTGGGTTGTAATTATGGTTCCCATGGTTTAATCAGGGGATTGGTAGTTTCTACTAAAGGGCATAGGGCGAGAGAAGCGAGGCTTTCGGACTCCAAGCTGACAGCTCCTAATATGCTGCCTGCCTCTGACAAATTGGAAACTCCCAGAGATCAATAGGGCACCGCCTTAAAGGTGATGCAGCATCGCTCCCCAAGTCAAGGAAATATTCTTATTAGGCCCAGACTCCAAATGGCTAGCTGCCGCCCCAAAGTTCAGCATCATAACTTCCATCCCCTTGACCTTTTTGGAGGTAGTACTTTGTAAAATTTTTATTGGCCATCCTGGTTCAGCACTGACACATGACCTTTGTGAAGGCCGTCTCCTCTTGGCCGCCGTTCAGCTTGATGGTTACTTCTGACTCCTTTATCACTGATGGTTTGTTGCATCAGATGTATCCAAAGTCCTTGCAAGGTTGGTGCTGTATTGACTTAGTGTGTGTGTGTGTGTGTGTTCCTTTGGTTTGCAGGACGAGAACTCTGCCTTGGCCTCGGAGAATGAGACCCAGAGGGAGCAGTACGAACGCTGTCTAGATGAGGTGAGTGTGGACCATTTTTGTCATGTCTCACCCTCAATAACATTCAGGGGCACGGAGAGACTTGCCAGAAGTTGTTCTTACCTTGGAAAAGTAAGAACAACTAAGGATGTAAGAATGTGAAATAGAACAAAATGTTTCGTATTTAAGTCGAAGGCTTAAATGAGGTCCTGCATATGACGATGGAGGAGTGAGCTGCAGCTGCTGATTAATTTAGCGAGCGCATGATCTCATAGCTTTCAGGCGCTAAAGTGTCTAGTATAAGCTACTGAAGCTGGCATTAGCTAAGTTTCTACTGCAGCATTTGTTCACTATTATACTCCAATTTGAGTATCGCTACTTTAAAGTTTAGTGAAGCAAGTCCAACATACAGCTGATTACAAATGGGCCTCAGCATAGGCTACGTTTCTACGCTGGCACAGACCGAAGGAGTATTGACTGTTTGATCAATATCATGTACTGCATCATTAGTGCAATGAAGGTTGGTTATTGTAGTTCACTATCACCCTGCTGAACTGTTTTTTGAAAGCTTCATACACACAGCAGTAACAGGTGTAAATGCTGCTTCATGCATCACTGCACATGAAATGTTTCTAAATCAGAACGCCGGCTGTTTATTTACTCGGCTAAATATTAAAATGATATGGGAAACACTGCAGTAGGTAAAGCGTGGCACTAACTCTATAAGGTGCTTGGGATGAAAGCCTCTGCCACATGGCATGTGTTTAATTAACATGGGCATACACCCACAATATCCATACAAGGACACTACAGAGGAGGTTTGCTTGGCAAATTTAAATGAGATATATTTGAGCCAATAATGGATCAAACTGTACATTACACAACGGGTAGTTTTAGCCCAAGCTACCTGACGCTGAAGATGAATCTCAGCTGATAATTCCTTTAAACCACAGCTAGCTGTGCTTTCTTGGCTAATATACACACTCTTCTGGAAAACCAGGGTGTTAGATATTGATCTTTCATATTTTCTCCTGCTTATTTACTCTCATATATATGACTATAGAGGATGCAGTCAGTGCACATATGTCCGTAACTGTTGTCTAAAAGCTATAATAGCAGAGAGGGTGTTGTAAGTACTTGGCTGTGTCACATACAATCCCCGGCCCCATCACCGTCGTACCTCTAATCACAGTGAAAAGACAACCTCTCGGGTATTATTGCTGTAATAAACTTGTACAATAAACATTGCAAGAATGTGTGCTGTTAAATAGCTTATAACCTTGTGTGAACCATACTTGCTGAAGCAATGGTTTATATAACAATGCCACTTCTGAGCCCCCCGGTTATTTGTGAGAGCTTGATAAGTGCTGTTTAGGGAGCCACAAGGGGTGGATAAAGCAGGCCTTTGGCTATGCCTGGCTGCTGAGTCACTCAGGGTGGTAGCACTGGTACTGGGAAATATGTCCAGCAGGGACAAGCTGCCCAATTCGTCATGGAACCAACAGGCTCAACAGACAACAGAGCGACTTCCAACTGATCTGCCAGAGGGACGGAGAGACGGGTGTGAGAGAGGAGAGGGGAACGAAAGAAGAAAGGATGGATGGAGAGAGGGGGGAAAGACGGGGGAGGCGGGGAGGAAGATCGAAGGAGAGTGATATATAAAAAAACAAGAGACAGGGAGAGAGAATTTTGTGATAGAAGCGTGTTAGAGTTTGCATCCTTCGTGGCTTGTGTTTGGGATAAACTCGTCTCGTTTCTGCTTGCCTGCCCTCCCTAAGATGGCTCATCTTGGCTGCGCTGTGTTTACTTGTCAACTGTTTTCCTGTGTGGTTCACGTTTGTGGAAGGAAGGCTTGGTAATGATCCTGTTTTGATGATGGAGGCTGTGCGCCTCTCTAACGACTGCACTGCAGGGCTCTCTCACACAACAACAGTGGAAAATCTTTGTTTTCTTTGTGGAAAAGTTTGTTTGGTAACAGAAGGGATGATTATTTTTATGTTAGACCAGCTGCTTGTTTCAATTTTGGATCCTGCGTAGGCAGCAGCATTTGTAGCTCGATTTGGCCTTTCCCAAATAGTTCTGTCAGAGTTTTGAAACTGCGAGGGGGCTGGCCACCGATGTTTTAACATCCGCAGCCAGAGTTCGGATTCATCATCCAAGACCATTAAATTAGCTTTCGTGTGATCACCAGGCTGTTTTACAGGGGCAGATCTGTAATTTGCGGTCCCAGATGTAGTGCTCTCTTCATCATATTTACTCCCATCTCTCCTCATTCGATAAATGTGAGAGAGGACACTTCAAACAGCCGATGTGGCTTCTCGCCGTATTAATGAGCAATCAATGGGTGGTAATCGGAGCCGCCGCTCGATAGGCTTTGTGGTCTGAAGTGCAGGCGGGTGTGAGGCGCTGTGAGACCGAGGCGCAGGCACAACAGCACTTTAGCCCCGGCACACCTCTGCTCTTACATCAACCCCGCACTGTCAATACCACGATCGAGAGGCGAGAACTAAACATTGTGAAAGATGTGCGTGTGCTCCAATCTGTTCTGCTCCAGCGGTTACCTCTGGCCTTCCCTGCCACCGTAGCATGGATTAATGATGACTGGGTGCATTTGAAATCTGCACACACACACACACACACACACACCCTCATACAGTACATACAGTACATAGACAGACACACACACCTCGCTCTCTCACACACATACAATAGAAGCTAGAAAACACGGAGAGACAAAAAGAAACACTAATACGTATATTGTACCACTGTGTTCACTTAAGTTTGTAATAATTCAAGGTGTAAATTAGCTGAGGTAGTAGTGGGAAGTGCAGCGTTAGCAGTGTGAGGGCAGTCTACAGAGGCCCGGCGGGGTCATACCGGGCCAAGAAGACCCTACCTGTGCCAAAGCAGCAATGGACATTTCATGATGTATCGTGATGTATTCTCTCTTTCTGTCTGTTTTCAGGTTGCCAATCAAGTTGTGCAGGCGCTTCTCACCCAAAAGGTTTGCCTCACATTTCCATGAAAACCATTTCCTGTTCATCTCAGAGCATTGTTAACAGCGCTGCATTAATTAAATCACCCATCAACAGTCCTATAATTTCTACATTATACAATTGTAAATATCATATACTTTATACATTATACAGCTTATCCTGACACGGTTCCTGTGTTGCTTCTGAATCAGGATCTGAGAGAGGAGTGCCTGAAGCTGCGGACCCGTGTGTTCGACCTGGAGCAGCAGAATCGGACTCTGAGTGTTTTGTTCCAGCAGCGGGTCAAGCCCGCCTCGGATCTGCTTCTCCAGGTAGGCCGCTAACACCCGCCCACCCGGGAACCACACACTCTCGTCATTGCTAGCTGAGCGCACATGCTACACACTTTTTCAGTTTATTCAGTTGAAGGTATTCACACCTAGGAACTGTCTAGATAAACCTCAGTGAGCAGAGCCAAAGAATTTTCTGGAGCAGCTAGCAGCTAGCTAACTGGAAATCTTGAAAGAAGGAACGCTGGTCAAAATAAAATAAAAAAAATGAAATTGCAATGACTTTTTTTGTTTTGTTTTTCATTCATTCATGACCATGGCATTCATGAACTTGCAAGCTTAGCAGGCTAGCTAACTTACCTAAACAGCGATAGGCTAGTATGGCTAGTTTGAACTTGGAAGGTCTGCTAGCTAACTAGCTAGCTACCTCAGTATGACTAGTCTTCATAATATTAAGTACTTACTATTACCCCTCTGGGCTTCAGTCTAACATAAAAACAGCAGTTCTTTGGCCCTGCCCATTGGTTTAACTCGACCAATGAGATTATTTCTTTCTCCAATCTGCTGCACGAGGCGAGAGCGTGTATCCTTCTACGTCTGTGTAGCTCCTTCACTTTCTCCGCCCAGCAGAAATCTGAACCGGCAACTGTCCGGTGATGAGCTCTCTTCTCTAACCATCAGCTGCCGCCCCATTTGTATTCCCCACAAACCCCGCATTCTCCTTAGTCCATCTCTCATCTGAAGTGGCTGAAAATTGCCTCAGTTCATCTTTGTTCCCCTGGAAAATACCAATTTACTGAAATGTGTCTATGCTTGCCTTCCAACTTGATTTTTAAGGTGTAATTATGAGACAGACAGGCCTGCCACAATATAGCTTACCCATCTATTGTGAACAGTGATATAGTGTTGCAGGGCAATAAGGGCAGTATGGAATGTAGGATTTCACGTAATTGTGCAAATTGCTGCTTGGCTCCTTGCTGTCAATATAAGAACAGCAAATGGAAGCTGCCGAAAGAAAAGAAAGGGAAGGAAGCTGTCAGTCCATCCAGAGGAGAGGGGAGGGAACAGAAGCGAGAGAGAGGAGAGAGAGATGAGGATGAAAACAGAGGAGGCAAGCGAGGGTAGATAAGAAGTGAGGGGGGGGGCGGGTTTGGAGTGGAAATGGAGAGAGACGCGATAGCAGAGAAGCGCCGAGAGAAGACAGAGAGGAGCTAGAAGTGAAAAACTGCAGACAAAAAGAGACAGAAGAGACAGAAATGGAGGAAAAAGGAAGAGGAACGAGAAATAAGATGGTTGAAGGTGTGTTGTAAAGCTCTCTGTCAGCCCTAGCTACCTCCATTATTCCCATTATTGCACAGACCAGATCATTATTAGGTGAAATTGCAATATAAAGGGATATTGAAGATAGGACCTTTGTGGGGTCCAAGTGATATAATTTAGCCGGAGACGTGAATTAAGGCACTCGGAAGAATGAAATAAATTGTATTGCATCGGGACACTCTCTCTACAGTGTATTTTTGTGTGTCTTTTTTCTCAGCTGTGATTCAGTTGAAAATAAACTAAGGCTGTGATTAGTTTGTAATGTATGCGAATCACATAGGTCAAAAAGAAATAGACTTCGTAATGTGTGCAGTGCGCCTGAGTGACATGTTGCAGATAGATTCAGTGTGAGGGGAGTGTGTGGGCAAAGGTATTACATTTGTTGTTGACGTGTGTGTGTGTGTGTGTGTGTGTGTGTGTGTGTGTGTGTGTGTGTGTGTGTGTGTGTGTGCGTGTGCGTGTGTGTGTGCGTGTAAATCTAAACAATGATGCCAAAACATGTTTCAACATTCCGTTTTAATTTTGCTTTTTTCCCCTCCTCAAGTACGTAGGCCTTTTTCTCTCTCGCTGGAAATGTGCCTCATTATTTAATAATTCGATTTTTCTCCCCCGTTTCCCATCAGCTAAGCCTGGTGATTCAATAAGAATGAATCCTCATGTGATCACACTCTTCTTCTGCTGGATGTTCGCCTCTCCCGACACACAGGCGTCGGAGAAGTGCTGTGAAAATCTCTATTTGCCCATGTTGCAGGAGGTTCGCGCTTCCATCAGAGAGTATGATGGTGGTATTTATTTTTATTTTTTTTAAGTTTTATTTATTTATTGCTAGGTTTTTTTTTTTTACCACCACAGTAAAAAAGCCAGCCCTGGGCACTGTCTTGTCCGAAAGATGGGGAAATGACTGCTTCTTCTGAAAAGGATTTCTGACACTGTGCGATGATTGCTTGAGAAAATCCCTTTACGTACCATTAACTGTCGTCAGGGTCTATCACAGTGAATGATTTAATCAGCTGATTGAATGTGATAAATGGCACATTCGTTAATGTCGTGTGTGAATGTAATGGAGTTTATTTCAGTGAGAAAGAAAATTGGCACTGGATTGATTGACAATGGGCCGATTTTAAACGTGCCGTTTTGTACTATTATTTTAGATATTGTCCCCTCCACAAATAGGTATTATATACGCTATGGACACATTTTCCTCATGGAAAAAAATAAACAGAGAGACAGCTTTTATTTCTGTTCTCTCCTGGAGCCTCAAGCAGCGGGAGACATAATCACCCAATCACGAGTGTACTATTTCCAATCCTGCTCCGGACCTTTAGCTTATCAGTAATTAAATGTTCTCTCGTTCCCTGTGGGCATCTTGAGTTTCTCTGATAAAGAATCATAATCCTTTTGATGGAGCCTACAGTAGGAGAGCGCACCTCAGCTGCCTCTCGGCTTAATTGGTTTCATTCCACATCGTTATATATATATATACACACACATCCATTTGAGAAAAATCTGATGTTTATTAGTCAGTATTTCGAAAACAAAGATAGTTCTATTCTATTACTGTTTGTGAGGTCTTGAGATTATTCATGACTTCAAGATGAACCCATGATGTGCTTTACTTTCATTCTACAACAATCATTTTGGCAGAGAAGGTGATGTTTATTTTTTGAATGAAACTCTTCACTTGCACTGCCAGATTCTGAGCCGCTGTGATGTCTTGTGCCTCCAGGCTTTCACAGAGGTGTGTTTGGCTAAGAGAAGGAAAATGAAATGCTGTGCGGTCCCGTCCACTTATGCAGCCTTATCGAAAGTGACAGGAAAGTGGCAATTGAGTTGTCAATTACCGGGACAAATGCTAGGTGTTAGCTAAGCTACCTCGGGGCCCCCGAGGACGCAAAATGAAGCCCATGACTTTATTACTGCTCATGCAATTTTGCAGCAAGTTTGCATAGTCAAGTTATCTGAATGCTGCTGCTATGCCTACGCTAGTGGAGATTTGGAGAAAATGAAATATCGACCAATTGAAACAAAAAACAAACAACAAACTTACACCTACTCTTACAGTATGTTTGATTGATTTAAACAAATTATGGAACTTGTTAAAGAATAGGGAAATTCATGGCAAAATGATAACACATTTGCCAACCTCTGTATTTAAGAGATATTGAATGATGAAGTGATGGGTTTCTCCCAGAACGGATATACAGCATTTTATAATAGAGCTACATCTCACCTTAGCCTTGTCATATTACAGCTGAGCCTTTGCTTCATTTCTTGGTGTAGTTTAGCAGCCCACATGCAGCTGGAGCTTTAGGAAAAGCCTTTGTGATGAATCAGACGTAGATCAGGCAATGCGGGATAACAGAGAAGGTGAGCGCCATGTGTGCGAGTGAGTGTGTGTGGTATGCATGTGTGTGTGTGTGTGTGGGCACGCATGTCTGTCTTTCTCTCTCACTGCCTGTCTGCTATAGTGTCTGAGCAGGTGTGGTCATGCTTTGTGTAAGAAAGCAACTGTTACATCTATGTGCACGTACAGTAGAGTTCAACAGATATGTGTTTTTGAAAGCCAACGCCGATATTTTTGTGTTGAAACAGCTAATTGCTGATATGTTCTGATATTAAGTATCTTTAAATTTGATCGAGCCAAAAAAAAATACAAGGATTCAGTGTTTCCTCTAGAATTATATTCTTGTCAGGGTGGAAAAACCTCTGAAACAGAATAAAATGTTTTAATCTCATTATCTGAGACTCTCCAATGAAACCCAGGCTACTGAAATTCATTTAACAATTGAATGAACAAATAAAATGCACAAAGAAAATCAAATATTATTGCAGGTTTTACAGACTGTTTTTATGTATATGTGGTGAGGGAGAAACCTCCATCATATCGGCAATATCCGATATTTTAAAAAAGAGCAATATCCGCCCGATATTTCAGTCTAACCCAAGCGCACTGCGTACACTCTCGCCCGCGTCGATGGATATTTCACAAGCGTTTGTCCTTGGCCTCGGTCGTCAATTCGAGAAGTGTACACCCAGCCGCCCCTGTCCGCCCCCTTGTCATCCGCCATTCCCCTCCACTACCCTCCACCCTGGCCCTGTGACACTATTGACTGAATCCTTGATGAGGGTGCTGAGGAGGTGAAATACAGCACCCTATGATAAGATCAAAGCGTCCCGTGACACCTCAGCCACTCCCATCCCGTGCGGACAGCGGGGGTATGATGAAGCCCGGCGATGCGGCACCAGAGCAGCACAAATTTCGATTTAATGGCTTCAAAACTGGGATGAGCAGCCATCTGGCGCTTAAAGTCCAAACTCGTAAAAGTAGAACTTAAAATTGTACTGATCCAGCCTGATATACGATTTAATTTTGAAGGAATGATACGCCTGAAGCTTTCCAGCAAAATGGCCAAACATACTAATTATGCATTACGTGATCGACAGTAAGAATGTTGTGGGTGTGAAAATGAGATTTTACTTCTTTATGAAGTAATTTACAGGATTGGAAATGTATCTGCGTTGTATTCGTTCAAAAGATTTTCTTAAACCAAATTTGATGTGGCAAGAAGGCAAGAACAGAAAGATCCTCTCAACATTTTGTACTGCAGCCACATGAATTCAAACCATGCCAGGGTACAAAATATTGAGAACTGTGCAAGGATGCAGAGCATAATGGTTTAGAAACTCTCAAATTAGTAAAGCGCACTTATCTCTCGGGTGAAAAATGCAATGAGAGTTGGTCAGTTTCCATGGCACCAGCATCACCTCATCACCCAGGGTGAAAAGTCAGAGTATCACATGTCTCATATGTCAGTGCAAAGCTGTATCTGTAGATCTGCCAGTTTCTTTGAAAGCCTATCCATCGGCTAGTAAAAATAATACATAAAAAAATATTTTGACTGTACTGAAAGCTGGAGAAGAATTATTTTGAATGTGAAGTTGGAGAACAAAACGTAGGACGGTTATGTTTTGGCCACAGGCAGAGAGTTGCAGGTTGTTTGTTCTTAAGAGACAAAAGAAGGGGTTATGTTTGGTGTTCAGCGAGAAGGTGTTTTTCACTCTCCACTAAATTAACATGTTCCGAGTATTTCTTTCACAACAAACAGTCAATAGAAAGCTGAGAGCTGAGAGTTTTGTGGGATGAACATGCGCAAAATAAAATTGGAAATTATTGTAACATCAGTTTTATATTTGAAAATTTTCATCGATTGATGTAAGATCAGGGTAGCTGGGATCCAAAGCTCAGTTTCCATTTGAAATCGGTGAAGGTGACTTTGTCTTTTACAACATGCAATTTTCTTGATAGATCTCTCTTCTTTATGTGGGAGTGCGCAGAATGAGGACCAAGTGAAATGCATTTCATTTTAATGGTGGAGACTAATAATGAAATATATCAAAGCTCAGAAATACATATACGGGATATACTCCCCGAATGAGCATTAGGTTTACCCTTGGCAGGAAATGCAGCCTAATATCAAGTGTTTTGTTTCAGCGCATTTTCAGTTTAAGTTAATCTGAGCGCGGGGAACCCAACGGTAATTAGTTCTGAGATTAATATGTGGAAATGTATTTGGTGTTGTATCCCTCTCTCTGCAGCGCAAGAGTTAAAGAACAGAAGGGAATGCAAACCAGCATATGAACTTTAAAAAAAATCAAAGGACTCCCTTACTCCCTGATGCAATTATTTCCCATTCACATTAGTTATTTTCAGCCAATGACATTAATGACTTTGAGGGAAGAGTATGAAGCGGGGCCCTGCATGGCGTCTGAGGACCTTTCTGAGTCTGGGAAAATATCGCTCAGCCTCAACAACCGGCTGTTTGAGATGTTTGGAAACAAATTCAAATGTTTTTCTGCGAGCATTTTTTTAATTTTTTTTTAATTTACATTTTAATGGATCACTGTGTTGAAGTTGAAGCGTTGAAGATATTTCCAGTGCCATGTTTGGATCGGCAATGTATTGATGACATGCTAAAAGGAGTGTACTGGATTGTGCACTGTACTGTACAAATTGTCGCTACACTGGCAAGAAAAAAAAAGTGTCAACTCCCTGCCATTCTGCTGTTGTGCCAATCTCGGATTAAACAGCGAGGCGCACATATGTTTTTTTTTCTTGGCTCTGCATTCTCATTCCAATCCATCTTTCATTTGTGCTGTGGAGAATGTTTAGACATCCCTGTGCAGCCCTTTGTTAAGATCCCTGTAGTTAAAATGCACTGTGATGTGTCCTTCCTTTTTGCCTTTCAGAAACTCCACTCTCGGATCATGGATCTGTCTGCGGCAGATTTGCTTCTGGAGCCAGAAAGAAGCAAGGCGTTCCTGCTTTCCAGGAATACAGACTCTCCCTCTCATGTAAGCTTAATGGGAAACATGCAGAAAGCAATGCACTCTTTCGTTGCAGCCATATGAATTGTCCAGGTACCATAAATGACGTGTACCCCTCCCTAGAAATCGTTACGAGAGATTAAAATACAAAGCCAACTATTTGGAGACGTGACCCTTCGCTCTCGGCAAGCAGAGCTGGCAGTATCACTTGGCACTAAGAGGAATAAATCCTTGTCATATTACCAGAAAACCATCGATTGAGACTCGTCGTCAGTAAAAATGACTCCACAGGACAGTGCGGTACATTAGTCATCTTATGTATTATGCATTAAGGACTGAAAATGAGTTTGCTCTATTCTTTTACCCTTTTACCCCTCTGAGAATGCCACCTGATAAACGTTAATGTGTGCTATGAGAGGGGAGGAAGAGGGAGTAAATTAAATAATAATGACATGCATGTTATGGTTATCTTAATGTGGAGGAACACTGCATCGCCTTCAATAGGATATGTTAAGTGATACACACACGTGACACATATATGAGATTAGTTGAATAGTAATGGCGACTTTTGCTTGTTATTTATATTTCTTATCTTGTCGACTGAAACATTTCAAAGTTATTAATTTGCATAAGCAAATTCTTTGCAATGAGATGCTAATTGGAGAAACATCTGTTGTGCTGTGGTGACTGCACACAAAAATGTGATTGGTGTTCTTTCCAATTTGTTAAGTTCAATGCCTTGGTATCTGTGGGAAGCTTTGTTGGAATATTTGATTAGTCTGTCTTTTTAATAAAACATTGCAAAGTAGCAGTTAGATACCCACCATTACAGGAAATAGTGTTGCAAATAGAGAACATTATAGCATATACATTTAGGTAATGCTCTTATTGACAACGACTCAATCAAGTGAACACGTAGATAGATATCTTTTTAGTTGAGGCATATTTGCATCTTAGAAATCTCCTTAGAACAGTAACCTAATGAGGGTTTTGTTGACGATATAAAACTCATTCTACCAGGATAAATCGTATCTCTTTTCTCTATCTCATAGGAAGTCCAGTTGAATGGAAAGGCGGGTCTTCCTGTGGCAAACTGTCTGAGCCAGTTGAGTCTGACAGTGCCAGCACCTGTCTACCCACGCAGCAGCTGTAGCAGCAGTGAGTTGTCCCTGTCAAGTGCGTGCAGTGAATACTCCAGTGGCTCCTACACCTGGAATGATGGACGCTCCTGTGGGAAAATGGTATGCCTGTTTATTTGGCATCTGGCTGATTTTACATGAGAATGAAATGCTGAGACATGCTGCTGAGCTCTCACGTAAGATTGATTGTAGTCCTACGCTCTAAAAAGTAAAAGGGCTTCAAAGAACCTTTAGGTGTTGGTGGAAGCCCCAGAAGTTTCTTTGAAGAACCCCATTCATATAGAGTTCATAAGCCGTGACAATAATTCCACAAATCACTGTGGCTCATCAAGAACCCCTTTAGGGATATTTTTAGGGAAACTTATGGTGCTTACTGACTCCCTTTGGATCTTAGTAGAAGCCCGAATGAGACCATAGTTCTTAGAGTCTGCTGGTGAGGCATCCAAATGGGCGTGGAGTAACATGAGAGGATTTTGCAACTAGGTTTTTATTTATAAGGATGAAGTGGCACATTAGCCATTCATGAGACATAAAGGTACAAGACAAGGTGTCTCCCCACCTGATATGAAAATAATGTCTTTCCAGGACTAGTGGAACAAAATCACAAACACAAGCTTGACAGAACAATTTTCCCATCTTCCTGTGTTTTTCACTCAGCATGTGCATAAGTTTATATTGTTCAGTTTTGTAAATATATGCTATTCATTTCCTTTGATAACATTGAAAAAACTAGTAATCACCATGACGAGTGAAACAGGGAATGTATGTCAAACATGTCATGTGTAGGCCTAGTATAGTGTCATTTATGTGAGGTTAACCCCCTCCCTCCTACCTCCCTACAGTCCTCTCTGACCTGGGAGAAGAGGCTGAGTCTGGGCTCTTCAGCCCCCAGTAATATCTGTGCCCCTCTGGAGGAGCAGCTGCCCACAAGGCGCAAAGAGAGCAACATACTAGAGGGGCTGAGAAAGCTTCAGAGGAGGAAACACAGAAGCTCCTCTTCCTCGTCCAAGGTCTCCAAGTCAGGCTACAAGGACTGCATGAACTCCAACGAGGGCATCTACTCCCTGGGCATCAAGAGTAGCAGTAAAGGGGTTTCCAAGCCTCCCTATACGGGTAGAACTTGCGGCTCGGTTTTTGGGGTAAAGAAGTTCTCTTATGATTCTGATGATGCAGACGATGAATTGGCACACTCCAGTCGCAGAGACAATGTCCCCAGCAAGGACAGCTGGTTTTACTGTAAGAAGCTCTCCCACAGCATCTCAGACAGTTTGTGCAGCTGGGAGGGCCTACAGGACAGTGGAGCTGGGGGCGATGGTAGCACAGATCCCATGGCTACCAAGCACCCACCTGGCTATGACTCCAAAGAGCGTCCTGAGAAGCTTTTGAGCTTCATTAACAATTTCCTTCCTGGGGGAGGGAGGACTTCGGCTTTCACTAAACCCTCCCTGCTGCACTTCAATCCCCCTGACCCAGAGGGTCCCCTCCACCTCTCAGACACAGATGACCCGGAGGAACTCAACTCTGAGTTCAGTGACATTTGTACATCCATTAGTCAGCCAGCAGAGCAGGTGGAGAGGGACCCAAAGAGGTTGTCCAGGAATGCTGCCAAGCTGCTCACACACCAGTGCTTGAGAAGGGACCAGGGACGTACCCAGTCTGCAGATGGGAGGCCCAGGCCTTTCAGCCTAATTAAGGAGCCCAAAGGGGCCAATTGTACTCAGTCTGAGGAGAGCATCTTGGCAATATTTGATGCAGAAGGAGAGCCTATTGAGCTTTCTGCTCAGAAGCTTGCTGCAGGTACTAGGCCTCGAAATGACATTCCAGGTAGCAAGGCAGTCACTGATTACACAGAGCTAGTGCCCCAAGAGAGGCCAATAAGGCAAAAAGCAGGAAACGGAAGGAACTACACTGTGCTTGAATCCCCAGAAAAACCATCTGAATATCAGAGCAGGGCTAGCAAAGGAAGCAATAGCAGGGAGGGCAGTGCAGAAAGATTATCAGTGCACATGACTCCACAAAGGAAACTGATCAAACCACCAAGTAGCCGAGCAAGTAAAGGCCACTCCATCCCTCCAATGACTGATTCCTGTGGTCCAAAGTCCAATGGTTCGAGGATACCTGGCCGTAACAAACCATTAGGTTCCCCACTGAGATTTTCTAAGGGCTCCACCACTGAACCAAGCAACAGTGGAAACTCAGGACCCTCTGGTCAGGAGAAATCCCCCTCCTCTCCGCCAGTTAAAATGTCCAGGTTCATCAAGACCCCAGGAGGAAGCTGCACACAGAGCCCAAAGGCGGTCAACTCCAAACTCCCCAGCAGGACTGAATGGAGTAAGGGCTCCTCCTCCAGTTCCCCCCACCTCTCCAGGAGGCACCTGGAGTATGCTGACAACGGCGAGCAGCCAACCAGAGACAGACACTGTGAAACCAGCAAAAATGAACTCAGGTCCCCATCTCCTCCCCCACCCCCAGGCCGCACCACCTCCTTACTGATCAGACCAAATTATGAAGGGTCACCTCAAGCACATAAAACAGGGGTGGCTCAACCATCCACACCAACCACTGTGAGGGGCCCTCCCCCGAGTTACCACCCCCCACCTGTACCAAATATGCAATCTACGCTGCCCATCAAGGGTCAAGACTCTTTGGACATGGATGCAGGCTATGGGACTGCACTCGCACCTCAGAAACTGGTTGACAAAACCAGTCAGCACCTTCAAAAGTCCCCTGCTATGACTCAGACACCTACTAAAGGCACTTCCAAACGGACGACCATAAAACACTACCTCCCCTCTGCAAACTCAGGGTGTGCTCCAGAACCTGAAAATGCACCTAAAAGCTCAAAGAATGTCCCTCCACCCTACAGCGCCCTTAGGGGGTCCTCACTCCAGAACACATTTGCAAGTAAGAGAGGGTCTACGCATGAAAATGTCAATGAGTCAATGCATAAGACCTCTAGTAGTTTACCTGTAACACTTAAGGACTCCCTTCAGTGTAAAACAGAACCTCAAAATAGTAAGATAGTAAGTCCCCAAGCTGTAGTCAGCCCACCCAGCTCTGTTATGAGTGCCGCTAACCCAGTGGAAAAAGCCTCAAAGACACGCATCCCAATGGGGTTCAAAGCATTTTTAAAATCTCCCCCAAGCCATAAGAATAGCCCCTCTATACCAGGCAAGCATGAGAAAGATCATATCAACTCAGTCTCCAAGGAAACTGTGACTTCAAATGCTTCTACCCAGTGTGACAGCTTGCAGCCAGTGTATAGTATTGATTCACCACTCAAAACGTCCATTACAGAGGGGAAAGGTGATGTCCAGGGTAGGTTACTGGAAGGGGAAATGCACACTGCTGTGTTACCAGAGGAGGGGGAGGTTTGTGATAAAGGGAAAAGGTGTAGTCAGCTTTTCTCTAGATCCATATCTGTTACTACCAAACCTCATCTAAAGCCAGCCTTGGGGATGAATGGAGCTAAGGCCCGTAGCCAGAGTTTCAGCACCAACTACATTGAGAAACCCAACATCAACATGCCAGATGGACCGGGTAAAATCCGAACTCAGATCATCACCAACTCTGGCGAGAGGGGGAACTCTCTATCAAGACAGAGTTCCTTGGAGGTACCCAGTGTTGGATTAGCTGAGAGCCCCGTCCATTCCCCCAGCCACCGGCTCAGCCACTATGGAGGCATGACAGTGTCAAACAGCCACAACGTCCTCCCTGAGAGAACCTCTAAATCTGGCTCCAAAGGTGAAGTGTCACAAGGCACAATGAAGGTGGAGGGAATCACACCCCACCCTCAGAAAGAGGTGCGTAGCTTACCCATCACAGATAGGATTGGCTTGAAGAATGCCCGAAAGCCGGCCAAGGTTGCCTCTCATCCACAGTTTCAGCCTCCATCCTCTCATGTCTATAGCTCTGAAAATTCAACACAGGAGACGGGAGGCAAAGTCACCACCCCTGTTAAACCAGACCTTAGCAGGGGTGTCAAAACCCAGATGGACTCCATAAACATACCCCCAGATATAGAGGAGAAAAAAGTCAGCCCAACAGTCTGCACCATTGAAGAGAAAGTCATGATGGGAATCAAAGAGAATGTGCAGAAATGTCAAGAACAAGAGAAGGTCACTGCGTCTGAAGCCAAACAGAAGACGGGCCCTTCTCTGGCAAACTGGTTCGGCCTCCGCAAAAGCAAACTGCCAGCTCTGAGTGGTAAGAAAGCAGACTCCCCCAAGGGAAAAGAGGAGAAAAAAGAGTTGAAGATTGGATCTGTGCTTGGGGGCAAACAGATGAAGTCTGACAAGAAGAAGGATAAGAAGAAAAATGACAACCAGTGCAAAGACAGTCAGGAGGTGCAGAATCAGTCTGAGATGAACAACAAGCTGAGCTCCATCATGGACCATTGCAACATTCAGATGGGTCAGATAGCCAATCAGATCCAGTGCACCACGGCCTATATCGGCAAAGACCAGTTTGTGAAAGAGCTTCTTGGCAGGTGGGTGTAAAAACATCTTTGCCTTCAAAGAACTGAAGAGTTATTTATACTTATTTGATAGTATGCTGGGAAGGTTGTTTACTCCCATTGAGTCTTCTCACAGTTGTTCTATCCAGTGAAATGCCGTTTTTACAACTTGTTCTATTAAATTAAACATGAACCATTGCTGCATTAAAATTGCGTGTTGAGAGAGACTCACAAATAAACAGCACAAACAGCAGCTGTCTGTTTGAGTTATGGCTCCACTCCAGTGAACATAAGCACTTCTTGGACCAGAATCTAGAGACACAGTCGGCTCGCTCAAAGTATCTTAGTAGCTAGGAATGCTCAACATTTCACACCCTTCAGTGAACTGATATACCACTTCAAATCACAACTGACAGATTTTTATCAAGAGTACATATAAACATTAATCACTCGAGAGGGAGCACTACAAAGAGGTTGTTTAACATTTGATGGTAGTTCTGTGTGTGTTTGTGTGCATGTACACGCGTGTTCATGCGTGCGTTCGTGTGCAGCTGAAAGGGAAGGGCGGGTCAATGCAATCTGTCAGCCGGCTTACTTTCTACCTGGCGAGTTGATAAAAGAGGAACTCAGCACACAGACGTAAAACAGATCAAATCTTCTTTCCTTACAGGACCGCTGTGAAGGGCGACTCCCCTGCTGCATCTCTGCCTGGGATCTCCATGCCCAAGAAACACAGCGAAATGAAGGGCGATATTGAGATCTGCACAGATACTGCTGTAAGTGAGCAAACGCACCGCCGTAATGGAACATGCTGGCTTCATTACAGCAGTCTGTCAATATAGGTCCGCACACACACAGTGCACACATACACACACACACATACATACATACAAA
>OMOV01103982.1:0-11477 GCA_900312565.1 Beryx splendens | reverse complement strand
GCTGCAAGGAAAAAGGAAAGGGTGGTTGAACCCCAGGAAATTATGGACCTTACGGGTGCTAGAGGGAATGAAGACAGCAAAAAAAAAAAAAAAAGAATGGGGAAAAAGAGTTTAAAAAAAGACACAAGAAAAAAACTTTTCTGGGGCTGAGGAGTGGAACAAGAAGGGCAATAAGGATGCTGGTTTCAACAGAAAGCCAAAACCCCTCCTGGCAATGACTGAGCATGTGACTGGTAATATGAATCATCCCTGATATTTTCAACTGCATTGTCTGAAGTTATCAAAAAAGCATATTATATTAAAACGGCTGGTCTCGATACATACCTTCCCCATGCATTGGCCCTTTTCTAATTTGGTTAGTTTTTGGAAATTGCTGACCCACCAAGAGTTAATTAAAGTTTTGCTAGATGACATATTCTTATGACATTTTGGAATCTTTAGGCGCTAACTGCATTTCCTGTGTAGCTGATTTGTCCGATTTTAGTCCTATTGCCGTCCTCCATATATTTTTATGGATAATATATCCTATTTAAATTGCTTTTTGAGTCACACCATCACACAGTTTGAGCACCGGATGCATATTAAAGGCCCAATTCAGAGTCACAGTAGGCACAGTTTACATCGCGCTACTGCCGTCCTTCACATTTAATTCAACTTAAAACATTATTTCACTCCCAAATTAATTGACCTAGCTGTAACACGACTGACAGTAAATAGAGAGCTAAAGAAAAGTTTTTTTTAAAGGTATTTCAATTGTAAATGGTTGGTTTATTTTTGGATTTTTTGTATAAAGGCTCAACAAAGCAGCCATGGCTGGCGTCATGGTGGCAGTTCGTAGGAGTATCGGCAGTGCACAAAACAACCAGGTTATGAAAAGAGATGTGTGAAAAAGATATGTTGTAGTGTGGGTGTAGATCCATTCAGGGGAATTAGAAATAAAATGTAATGGTCTGATGAGGTAACACACACAGTAAAATGTCTCACCTTGAGCTCTTGTCCCGCCATAGTCTTGAGAAGCATCGATTCAGTTAACCTGAACAGTTGGTTTTGGTCTTTGTTAGCTACCACAGCCAACAAGCTAAATTAGCAAAATTACTGTTGTAAACTCCAACACATCTAGTCACTACTAACACTACAGTATGTAATGTTAGCTATTGTGCAAGGTAGATGTGTTGAAAAAACTGCCATGGTCAAATACTATGGTTAGCTGACTAACAAGCTGACATTATCTATATCATTATCTGACAGTTTTTTTTTCTACATATAAAAACACTATATTCATAGCATAATTTAAGCCTAAATACAATTTTATGACACATGGTGTTGAACATGATGTATCAAAACAGTTGTCAATTTCTGGAAAAATAAAGTTACCCTTCAAAAAAGTTTGTCATGAGTAGCCTCCTTTTCTCCCCTTTCTCTCTCTTTCCGTCCACTTCTGAAGACATTATTCATTATTCCACCGGCAACAGTGTTTCCCGAGTCACACAGCTTTATGCTTAACCTGTCAGGCAGCAGGCTAGGTAGCTAGCTAGACCGAGCAAATCTTAGCTACTGTAAGAAGTGCTCAAAGTAAAAAATAATAAATAAATAAATAATAAATCACTGAAGAGACCAGCACAAAGTGAACATTTTTATAATAAGTACTCACTAAAATTATTCATGCACGCAAAATGTGCAGTTCCGCTCGTCCACTCGTGCAGAGAAGTTCGCCTGTCACACAAGCTAGGCGTGTTTGTTCATTACATTACCGGTGTGGGAGATTTATGTTGCATTCAGTGAAACTCTGAAATTTGGAACACTTGGGGAGTATGCTGCATTCTCTTGGAACACGGTATTGGGACCCCCAAGTTTTGATTTCTTTTCCTTATGAGACGTCCCTTGTCTCTTTTGAGAATGTATGTGTGTATCCTTAATTGAATGAGGCTTTAATAATATGTGTATATAAACATACAGGCTGTTTGACATAATGTCAGATTAGAGTAAACAGCTTGATTGTTTGACCAATTGCTGAGATTCTAACTTGGAATTGCTGAGAAGCAAAGAACATCTTTTTCTACACAAGCACCAGTCAAGGGTCTAGCAACATAGTCACTGTGCACTCAGGTGTAGAGGACAAGATAGGCAACTGAATCACCCATCACCGCCCCAATTCCACTTGTTAGTCAAATACATGTTATGCTTTGCTGGCTCTGAATTCAAGCTGCTCCTTCTAGGTGTGTGACGCATTCTGTCTACACCCACAGCTAAAAGTCATATCCACCGTGCTTAATGACCTCCTTTAGCTCAGGGGAGGTGAAGGTGCTCTTACTCCGCCACATTGTCCTAATTGTTTTTTAATTACACCTTAGACTGTATCATCTGCAGTAATTTGAAACAGCAGGTCAGTTTCCTGATAGGCTGAAGAAACATTAATTCAAAATTATGTAGTCCCGGTAAGCCTGCCATTTCAATCTTGACTTGTCTTTTTCACCACTTGTATTTTTTATTTAGTCATAGAGTTGGGAAGTAGAGCGGGAGACACAGAAGAGAAACCTTTGGCAGCATTCAGTCCTACGCCAGTGGGGGCACAAAGGTGAGGAGCCAACCTCTCCACTACCTGTGGGGACTGACTTTCTTTAATGCTTGCACCTGTCATTGTAACTTGCCCTCTTATTAACTTATTTTGCATAGTGGAACCAACAAAATGAACAGCTTCAATCCTGAATTAACTAAGGTCTGTTTAAATCTGATTGTAATTATCACTGAATATTGCCTTGTGTCACTGTCATAGCCAATTATTGCAGTTATACTGATGGTGAATTTTTTCTTTAAGGTAGAGTTACCAGTCGAAAATGGAATGTGTGAAAAGTTTCAGAAAGTATGTATACTTTGCTCCTTGTTTTCTTCTCCCTGCTATGCTTTCATTCGATGTCAATCTAGACCGGCTCCAGTGAAGTGGAAGCAGTCAATATCACCTTGTTCATGTGAAGGCTGAACTCTGAATCGCAGGCTACATCAGGTGTATTGGTCCTCTAAGACATGTCTCGTCCTTCCAGTACAGCATGTTCAGGCTGAACGAACAAGCACGCTGATTGCTTTCAAAAATACAGGCATTTTCAGAGTCTCTACTCGCATAATATATACAATTATTGGACTCTGGAGAATGGGGCAGTTCCTTGACAGTGTTTAAGTTTTGTTTTGTTTCTCATTCTGACACAAAATTGTTCAATTGAAATCATGGAAATAATATTTAAGGAATGAATAAATCCTCCAAAGTGTGAAATCCTCCATCCTAAGTCTCCACAAGCAGCGTGAGGTGGTTAACAGTGGCTATTGTAATTAACACTATAATTTATATGTTGACTTGCAAGCTTAAACACAGTTTGCAAAACCAGCAAGGCTTGTGAAAGTTCCATTATGTGATTTTTCATTACATGGAACTTATTAGCCAGTTTTTATCCAAATTGCTTTCATATCATTAATGAATTTAGCATTCAGTATGGGGAGACAAAGATGTCAGCAATAGCCTACTTCTAATAAGCCAGCATACTGTAGCAGAGCTACACAGCACACCCATTAGACTACGTTGTTGAATGTAATAACCAAATGATGGTTGCTGCTGGTGGTAATAGTGCCTTAAGGTTATAGTTGTCAGTGATCATCTCCAGCAATGAGCATTACAGGCTAAGTCCTCCCCGCACCCATCCTCCAGGACCCATAAAGGCCACCCTGCACTTTTGTTCAGCCAATCAAGATATGCATGGACATTAGCTTCGAAAGCCAAATGGTGCAATTCAACCCTGACCTGCCTTCAGCGTAAAATGAATTGAGACTGAATTATTCTCCCCCAGTTACTTTCCTATGCAGCACCATCATAAAGAGCAGTCGCTCTAATTTCCTTTGACAAATCGTTAAACAGCCCCTGCACTCATGTGTTAATTCATCTCTACTCAGGCTACTTCAGTACAGTATACCCACACTACTCAGACAGAATATGAATTACACCACAATATGCTGTTATGGTTTACACAGTATATAATCAATATACAGTATTTATGAACACATTTAAAACATATTCTGCTGTTTAAAAGCTTAGGGCTTTTAGGTCCTCAGAAAGAGATTTGAATTGAATGGAGTTACGGAGTCAGTTGTACCTTTGTTTTGTTATATTATTATTTGCATATTATTTGCAGGTAGCAAATAATAGCAAAACTCATATGCTACCAATAGTTCCTGTGAATGAAAGCACCTCAAAGTTTGTAGAATAAACTCCACCGAGGAATAATTTGGATGTAAGTTACAAACTGTAAAATTGTACATTATGAAACAAGGATGCATTGCTCGGTGATCATTTGTTCATTGAGTAATTTGTTCACGCATCTGTATGTGTGGTCAGAATAATCTACAAAATGTGAAGAGTAGTTACCCCATCATGTTTTTTCTCTCTGTCCTCCTGCTGGCTTGCATTATAAGCAGCAGCGCCTGTGAATTACTATTGATCAAATAGAGAGGCAGAGGGGGCTAGAGCCAGTGGAAAGCTGGCAGCGAAGCCACCATTTTGTCAGACTGCACAGATAGGTACTCAGACCAAATAGAGCAGTTGAATAATGATTGACGTTGTCCTGCTGACGTGACCCCAGAGGCGAGGTTATTGTATGTTTGACAAAATTGGTACATATCGGAAACAAAAAAATAGATGTGTCTTACTGGAATGTCACAGCAGCATTGATGAGGCATCTTAAATTATTGATGGGACACCGTCTTTATTGCCAATATAGTGTATATGTTTGTATGTATTTGACATATGTATGTACTAATATTTCGTGCATTGTGTAATTTGTATTTTAAGATTATTTTCTCTTTATATTGGTATGTTTTCCTGCAAAATCATGAGTGTTTTTAAAAGAAAGGAAAACTATAAATTAGAAAATGTATTTGCCATTGTAGAGCAACTTGAACATTTTCATACAGAGGTTGTTGGCTGATTAGAATATTTACTAATAACGAAAAGCAACTGATCACACTGATAGGACTACATTGTAAGGCTGCTGAACCAAGGAATAATGTACCTATTATCCATGGCTCAGATTCAAAGGGCAGATGGTACAGGATGTGATATTCAAGAGTGATCATCTATAATCTGCTCTGTTACCTGGAATCAGCGCATAACAAAAAAAAAGTTGAAATACATGTTAATTGTAAACATAATAACTTTCCATTAACACAATAAACCATTAATGTAATACATATTTCCTCTTGTTAATGTCATACTCTTTTTCCTGTTAATGTAATACTCTTTTTCCTGTTAATGTAGTAATTATTACAATTGGGTTTTATTACAATATCAGGAAAGTACCAGATTACAAGAATGTAATAATTGAACTGAATTGAAACTGTCACTCACAAATCTGGTTATGAGCTATGGTGCTACTGCATCTAAAAAACAACAACATCACAGTGCTTTAGCCTTAAACTCAGATACTCTGCTATCAATAAGCTATATGTGACATAGTAATCTCCATCCCTAACTACACTTATAAAAGCAACCAATCCAATCCAACCAATTCTACCAGTTGGATTGCCTCAATGGTCAACTGGTCCATTTAGACTAATATAATGCACCCCATGTCCTAATGTGCCATGCCCATGCCTGGGAATGAATCAGGGCAAATTCTCAAAGCAGTGTTTCAAAAGTATAATGTGAGATGTTACACTGGAACCAAGTGTTAAAAAGACAAGCAGCTGAAAGTGAAGCCTTGTGGGCTCACCACCCACACTGTGGGGGGTAGGGGTTGGGTGCAATGCCTCTCAGGCAAAGGGCAGGGGTGGAGGAGACCCAGGTGTTGTGGACCTTGGCAACCGAAACTGGCTCTTGGCACATGGAACATAACCTCTCTGGGGGGGCTGGAGGTTGAGAGGTACCAATTAGATATAGTTGGGCTCACCTCCATGCACACTGTTGGCTCAGAAATCCGACTCCTGGATAGCGGGTGGTCTCTCTCCTACTGAGGAGTTTTGTGGCATAAGATGTGCTAGAGCTCCTTTGGCCAAAGGTCGATGATTGACTTTGTAGTTATTTTATCAGTCCCAAGGTCATACGTTCTGGACACTGGCTGAGCCGTCAACAGCTCATGATCCGGTGCTAAGTTGGATCAGATGGCTGGGGAGGCTGCCAGGCAGACCCAGTAAATGTAAAGGTTTTGCTGGAAAAGCCTGGTGGAGGACTCTCCTAGAACCTGGAGGAGGTTGAGGCGAGGTGGCTGCTAGGAGCTGTGGCCAAAAGGTGGTCAGTGGCTGTCATGGCGGCAACCCAAGAACTAGCTGGGCACCGGTGGTGAGGGGGGCTGTCAAGCTGAAGAAGGAGGACTGTCAGGCAGCTTCAAAGAGGTTCTGGAAAACCATTCGGTGACACAGGAGGGGGAAGCAGTTGGTAGTTCTTCGGTGGCAAGGCTCCAGGGTTGGAAGATATCTGTCCTGAAATTGCGAGGGCTCTGGATATTGTTGGGGTGTCGCGGTTGACACATCTCTTCAACATCACATGGATTTCAGGAACAGTGCCACCGGACTGGTAGAGAGTTTTAAAAAAAGGGGGACTGGAGCGTGTGTTCCAAACATGCAGAAATCACACAGCTCAGCCTCTGCGAAAGCCTATGTCAAGGTGGAGGAATGGAGACTCAGGTTATTGTAAAACCTCAACTTCAGAATATGGATTCCATCCTGGTTGTGGAACACTGGACAAGCTTTTTTAATTCAAGGAGGCATGGGAGTTTGCTAATCCTGTCTCTGTGTGCTTTGTGGATTTGGAAAGGCCTACCACTGTGTTCCCTGCGGTATCTTCTGGGAAGTGCTGTGGGAGTATGAGGTGCCAGGGCCACTGCTGTGTGCCATTTGGTCCCTGTACACTTGTAGCGAGAGCTGCGTTTGCATTTTTGGCATCATAGCCCCAACATGTAGAATATTCACCTTACTATATTATTCTCAAATTAATTTTGATAGCATAGTATAATGGCTGTAAAAAAAAAAAAAGAGAGATCATCGCCGTGAAAATTGCTTTATAAGTGTTACTTGCTATGTGTTTATTCTTTGCCTTCCAAGGTGCAATTCCCTGTGAAATGTGCAGGACTGACCAAAATAAGAAGAGGACTGCCTCACTGTACCTGTACAGCACCTAGCTAGGTGTGCAGCATCAACTGTTGCTGTAGTTTAAGTTACTACAGTCCTGGAATAATCAGTATAACCAGGGAGTAAAGCAAAGTTAATATAGTTGTAAGCAAAATATCTGCCAGCAAAATCAATATTTTTTTGTCATGAATAGATTAGCCACTTCAGTTGCAAACACACATTGCGTGACGGTAACACTCGATGACCGGGCCTCACTTTGCAGTTGCAAAGCTTAGAGAGACTGTAACACCGGGCGAGCTAGCATCACTCAGTATGAGGTGAGAGAGCACCATTCGACTGAATGATCCACTGACTGACCTGAATTTGGCTCCTGACGAACACAGCTCGCCTCCTTACACAAGTATATTCTAGTCCCATTATTAAATCTGCTTCATGACAGATTCATGTTCCCTCTTCTCTTTACATACATCTTCTTTTCTGCAGAGGGTGGTGGCACGTTGTCTTTTCATCAATGATGTAAAACACCACCACTAAAGGATTCAAGGGGTTGCCAAAGTCATCAAGTTTCAAATTCTACTGGTAGCAGCTCCATTCCATTCCATTCCTGCTCCATTATTCATGGACAGGATATCAAGGCACAGCCAAGGTCTGGGGAGTGTCCAGTACAGTGGCGTTAATGTGGCATCTCTGGTGATTTCAGATAATGTTGTCCTTTTGGCGTAATTATATAATTATCTTCAACTTCTGATGTGCACTGGAATGGTTAACAGCTGTGTGATCCACGTGGGATAGGCATCAGCACCTCCAAATCTGAGGCCATGGTTCTCTCCTGTAAAAAGGTGAGCCGTCCCACCCAGATGAGGGGTTAGCAAATTCCCAGTTCTGAGTTCAGGCATCTCAGGGGCTTATTCACAAGTGAGGGTAAAAAGGATCGAGAGATTGACCACCAGTTAGGTGTAGTGGCTGCAGTAATGCGGGCTTGTATGTGACAGTGGTGGTAAAGAGAGAGAGAGCTGAGCCACAAAGCCAAGCGCTCGATTTAACAGTTGATCTTTGTTTCCGCACTCACCCATGGTCACAAACTTTGGCTAATACCCGAAACAGTGAGATTGTGGATGCAAGCTGCCAAAACCTTGGAGTCAAGCCATTGCACTTCCACATTGAGAGGAGCCAGATGAGGTGCTCCATGCAAGCACCTGGAAAGGTTGCCCCCCTGGACGCCTCCTTTGAAGGTGTATCAGACATGGTTGATGGGGGGCGACTCCAAGGCAAACCCAGGAAACACTGGAAGGACTGCATGTCCAGGCTGGAACTGGGAGTACCAAGGGATCCCCAAGATGGAGCTGGAGAAAGCTGCTGGAGAAAAGGATGTCTGGGTAAAATGGATGGATGGATCCAAAATAGGATAGTCGGTAAGATAGACCTACTTTTTAAGTGTGTATTAACCCCAGTGTGGTGTTAATTAAAAAAAACATCTTGGAGTCCTTGATTTAATATATAAAAGGTTCAATTTCCAAAAACCACAATGGTATAGTTCAGTACTATATGTCAGAAGTACTCTGAATTCCGACAGAATCGTAAAATTCTAAGATCACAAAATGTTTTCAGTAACAGAGGATGCTGTGCAGTTCAGTTGTGTGCCACTTTCTCAAAAAGTCTAATTCTAATGTATTCCTTTATTCTCTAACACTGATTTAGTTTAATTAAATTTAATTCATTTCTAAATACATCAGGAATCCTATATTTTTTTGTAATATGCATGTTTCACATCTAGTTCAGTCAGAGTTTTCAGTTTAACAAGGAAGGATAGTTCCAAATGTTAGGGGTTCTTATTCAGGTTAATGTTAATGTGAAATACAAATTCTCTGTTTCCAAGGTCCCAGTTTGGGCAGCAATGCACACAAGTGTGAACATTTTAGTGAAATATCTTCTAAAAAATGATGTACAGTACATATAGGTCTTTGCCCTTTTTGGAACTCTAAAGAACTGGTCCCCACTGACTTTGAAGTTGTTTTGGAAAAGGTTGCTATGGAGTTGTGCTGCCAACCTCCCTGTGTGATAATGGACTAACAAACTTCACCTGTGTTTCAACTGGCATGGCAACATGCCAGCGCTGCGGCGCCAGTGTGTTTTGATTATTACACTATTTGCTGCACATTTTTATTACATGAATAGTTTATCATGGGGGAAGTTGTTACATTTACATAGATGTTTATAAATCATTGCTTCTGAAAAAAAAGCTGTTATTTTTTAAGAAATTACATTTCTTCCTTAATTTTGAAAAGTAAATTTTTGCCCATGACATTGTTAATAATGATGGTGTGATGCCCCCCGGTGAGACCCACTTTGAAGGAATGGTAATGGCAAATACAAATGTCAGCTAAGCATGCAGGATGTACCTTTGTTCTCTCCACAGGTTGGACCCCCTGCTTGTTATCTGGATGTACAACAAAGTGTGAACAACTGATCAGGCAAATTACAGTCCCAGAGTGTTTCAGACTCACACATCAAGTATGCAGAATGGATTTAGGTCACTCCCACTAAAAAGAGGTTTTCATTACAGTTATTGTCTGAGAGGCATTACTTTATGGTTATAGATACAGATGTTGATGGGTGGACATACAGTATTTTGGTTAATGCCCTATACTGTAATTTGAAGCGAAATAAAACTGCCATGGTGCTTATATCCTTAAGCCATTTTAATGTGAGGGGACTGAATCAATAAATTTGTGTTGTTCTTGTTTCCTTTAACGTGTGTGTGTGTGTGTGTGTGCGTGCGTGCGTACGCGTGTGTGCGTGCGTGTGTGTGTGTGTGTGTGAAGAAAAATCTTGTGTATTTTTTTCCACACAAAACGGTTTTCATGGTGAAAAGGCAGCAGACATGTTACACTAGCATGAATAATTTGTTTCATGGTGACTGCTTGTCATGATCATCCATTGGTTTAGACAAGAAGAACAATGTTTATTAAGTCAAGTGTATAATTAAATACACTGTGCACAAATTAGAAAGTATACATTACGTCAGAGTATAGTGACATCTCTGTTGCAGGAAAGGTAACGTGTCTACAATATATTGGCTGGAAATCCCTCTATTCTGTTAGGAAGGCACATTCTGCATCAGTCACCTGTTGTAAACATGCAGTGGATTTGTGGCATGCGCCTAATCTTTTTTTAATTGTGGGGGTGGGCAGAGTGATCCTCCTTTTGTGGCTGTTCTCAGTCTAATACTGCTAAGACTATTAGGATCGAACCATGGCAAAGGCTTTGGGGAAGTCTTTTGTTAAGTAGATGTTGGTGCATAAGCGATAACAAGATTGAGTTGCTTTCATGTTCAACAACAAAGTTTTGGATAATCCACCGACAGCGAACGGGTAATGTGGTGTCGCATCAGCAGGAAGGGCTCCGAGCTGATCTTATTGGTTGGTTCAGCTGATTCCGAAATGAAACACTCACCCCAGTTTCAACTGTAGCTGAGGGAATAAAACCTAATCTGGTACAGATGACTCAGTTATGTCTAATCTTTTTTATAAACATACTCTTCACTTTCAGGAATTCCAAACGTAAACACCTACAACCTAAAGTACTCTAAACCTACCCCTAAAGATATACAGTATGTCAAAATCACAATAATGCATTGTTATGAATGAAAGCATCACAACCTATCAGTTTTGTGCCTTTCTCAGCTCTGTTCAGCATTTTGAATGAGGTGGTGCTATAGCTAGAAGAGATTTACATTTTGCCAAAATTGCCTCTTTCATTTAAATATATGCAGTCATGTATCAAGTTCATCACAGTTAACATCTAACTTAAAGGCCTATTTTACCGCTGTTAATATGATGATTTATTAAACCTGGGTCACCTATGTAGTAGAAATGTGCATTTTTTCTGAAATTGGAGCCCTATGACCAGAGAAAACTGAGAAAACGTCTGTAAATTCCCAACATTGCTATTAAGGGGAATTCCTACAACAACCAGAATGCACTGCGCGCGTCACTGACTCGAGTGATATGTTCACGGCCCAAAGGCAAAGTTAACAGAGATAAAGCAGCATTATATCTCTTTACTGAGGATTATTTTAATTTACTAAAAGTTTTTCCTCATCGAGTCTGGATTAGGTATGCTAATAATTAACCATTAACCGACAAATAAGAATTTTGACCGATTAAAACTATCAGTGAAACGGTTAACAAAAATATTGCGCATCTTCACGTTGTGTCATTCTCTTCAGTGAAGTCTGCACTGCAGTCATGTTAACTTTCTGAGTGTTGAGCAGCATTAGAATTGTTTGATTGAAAAGTATCAAGTTCCTCTTTATCGTTACAGCACATGCGAGTTCGGAGGAATTGTGGAATTTTATATTTTTTTAATGAACA
>OMOV01103964.1:7555-25307 GCA_900312565.1 Beryx splendens | reverse complement strand
CCACCCACCCTCCCCCCTCCTTTCCTTACTTACACACTTACCTGGAGGTATCACTGTTGCACATAGCTTCACCGCTCTCTCCAACACAATGTTTAGCACACACAAAATGAGCAGAGTGAGGATGGAGGGTGCAATTCATTCAATCGTGGATTGTAACTTTAAATAAAAGTAAAATTCCCACAACACTCCAAAAAGTGCAAGCACACAAAAAAACCTTTGCAATAGCAAGAGTAAATGTAATTTATTACTTCCACCCTGGAGAAAGTTGTAGCATGCTATTGGTAGGACATCATGAATGGCAGTGAAAGTATATTTTTGGCTCACCACTGTATATGACCTGACCACAGGAAATCTCTCCTACCCTCCAACAGTGTCATAGGAGGACAGCCAAACAACAGCAGATGCTCATGAATCATTTATCTCACTTGCACTTTGATGCTAAAGCCCTTATTGTCTGGCTTCCGCACAGGACAACTCAAGCCACCCCGAACAAAGCAGCTGGGCCATACGACTCATAAGTGGAGCCATTTTTAAAATCGGACCATGATTTATGAATAAGATTTTCCAGAATAATCATATTCATTTGGAATCCCACTGAAATGTGCAGCGAGTTGCAGGACTGCAATTACCGCATGCAAGAGGCACGGTGGGGAGAGAGCAAGAGGGAACAGAAAATACCAGCTATTGTTCAAGATCAAGATGAAGAGTGTTATTACTGTTGGTTCACCCAGTGTGACTGTGGTCCAGATCCCATTTTGTGCTGCATTATTATAGGCAATAGTGAGCACATGTAAAAACAACTCAGGGAGAGTGTATGATGTTGCCAAATGCGATGTTTTATCCGGTAGGTACAGCTTTCAAAGTTATCACTGAGCACTGAAGTTTTAAGACCTAACTCATACAATCCAAACAATTTTATAATGATGTGTCTGATCTGAAGGCAATTCAGAAAGGCGATCATTTTCACAAGCTGGCATCTAGCACACATCATTTATTTAATATTATGATAACTTAAGGCACATTTCCTCAGCAGTTAGGGATATGACTAGACTGAAACTGTGCAGTGCATATTATGTATCCAAGACAATAAATGAATGAATATTATTACATAGTTCTAGCTTTGTTGAATGATCCTCAATAGACTGGAACTTTGTGTGAACTTTGTGCGTGTGTGTGTGCGTACACAAGCTGTGGCATGTACACATGTATGTGGCCACGCCTGCCGCCCAGTTTGACGCTGTCCTGGAGCTACATGACATTTAGTTTCCCATGGCTAGTCATTCCCGGTGTGGTTTTGAAGTGCTTTTCAGCGGAGGAGAACATAGGAGGAAACATGCTGCCACTTTGAGTCCTGCACTGCATGGCTTTTTAACATTTACCTCAAATTCATTTCTGTGGAAATCAGCAGGACGGTCTCACAGAGGGTGTGTTTGTGTGTGTGAGGAGGGGAGAGATGTCAGACGCATATCTGAATAGTTGACAACAGCCCAGTGCATGGTTGGTTGAACCTCAGACACCATCTCGGTTTGGTCTTTGGGGACCGTATTTTCCAACATTTAATGACCTTGATAACCTTTTAAGGAATGTGCCTCACTGATCAACCCTTTGAAACGGGTTGCAGTGGTCGAGGTTTGGAAATTATTCCATAATTTTGTTTTTGTGATGCTGACATTGACACAAGTGGATATAAAGACTGGAGTATGACAGTTTAATTAACATGCCTTATCATAAACGAACACGGAGGTCCATATTGTGTCCATGTCCAGCATTCCACCAATGGATGTTATTGGCTGACCAACTGTGCAGCAGTGCCATGGGAAAATCTGGCGTGTCAATGTCATGCCTCTATGTCAGATTAATAATTGGCATAATGTGCATGTCTATCACTGGTAATATCATGGCACATGTTTGTGTCTTTTAATAGAATTGATATGGTTGCTGAATAACATGTATATATATTTATACACACTCCCACTCTGCGTGCTTGATGAAGTTAAATAACTTAGCATTGGATGTCAAAAGCTATAATGTTATAGCAGACAAAAAAGGGGATCACAACTCTGTTTATTCTTTCCTATATGTTATCTATATGATCTAAGAGAGTGAAATTAATATTTCTGAACATAAGAAACTGTCTGCCAAAGCCAGAAACTAGAAAACTAAGCCTCACACCAAAGTTTGACGTTGCTCCATTTGTGGCTTTGGGAGAGATTTATTCCTATTCAGGTTAATAGGCTGTTCTAGACCATAAGAGGAGCATGTAGCAATTCTAATCTTGAATTCTGGTCACCTTTAAGTTAGGTATAACATTTTTAAAATTTTTCAATTAAGGGTGTGTCAGAAAAGGCTTAAGGTCCCTGGAAGCAGAGCAAAGTGGACTGATGTAAGCATGTTTCACTCTGTCTTCCCGTGGGGGAACCCATACTGAGAAGAACAGATAAACTCCTTTGTCAAACTCAAAAGGACCTGTAAAGCAATGACTGTGCACCAGGTCAACATGACATGTTTCCCCCCTACCATTTCCCTGAGAAGAAAAGTTAGATAGGCTAATGCCTTCTGGCTAAAAGAGGTTTTTTCCTGAATGTGGCCATTTTCCAGGATAGATATTTTACATTATGAAAATCTCAAATGTTATGTACTAAGCTTCATGTTTCATGTGGTTTATCAATATAGGCTAGTTTTTGTGAACCTCAAGTGTGTTTACAGGCATAACGTTTCATGAAGCATGTTAAAGTTAATTATCCCATATCAATTATGATCTGTGCATGACTGAACCTGTTGTAACTTGTTGAAAAAATTGTTATATTGTTTTCTATAGTGGAGGATGGGGCAGTTTTGATACCGAGCTTAACAGCAGGCCTCACAGCACCGACTGGTCAGGGGTCGAGGGTCTCTCAGTAGGCAGGTGCAGCTGACTGACATCCAAGGTTGCCGGATGTCAACCTTGGAGTGGTGAACACTGGGCGAATTCACCAATCTTATATCCTTAACAGAATCATACTGGCTACTGTAAATGGCCAGGAGCAGGTTCAGTAGAGTGTATGCTCAATTCTCTGTACAGTATTTATTGTAGTATACTATGATATTGATGCTGCAGCTGCGTCACAACTCTAGCAAGTCCAGCTGGAGCTCCACTCAAGAACTGTATGTACAAATCATGACTAATATAATTATTTAGTGGGTGACTGCGTAACTGTGACACAGTAAAGTCTCTTGTCTTAGTCCTAGTCTCCATTCCAAAACACCGAGGTGTAGCTTGAGAACAGTCAGAGTAGTTAACCTGAACTGTTAGCTAGCTAACTAGCCAGCGGACTAAACTGCAAAGCAGCCAAAGCTAATGTTAACATGTGACAAGTAGCCATTTCTAACGCTAGCTATACATTACCTAGTGTGCAAGTAGTGATAGTTAGCCTACCAGATGGATAGCTAGCCAACAAGCTGACATTATCTAAACACAAATTAATCAAATGTATCAGTGGTAAAATGAAATAAAGAAATTGACCTATTCAGTTTCCTGAGATGTCCAAGTTGTACATTTGAAATGCAATCAGCTGTTCACAGCTGTCAGTGCCTAAGTGAGCGGAGCATATGGCTGCCAGAGGGTGTTACATCACCTGCAAGCCCTCTATAGGGTTATCGGGAGAATGCGTAGAAGTACATGAAAGGACATGGTCACAACATGTCAACTTTGGTCCAGTCCAAGGTTATCATCGTAAATTAAAACTAAGATGAAAACAAAGAGTTAAAAAAAACAACATTGTAAATTGAAATTAAAAAAAAATTGTCTAACACTGATTTATCGTACAGTGTGACGCTCTTTCCTATGCTCTACAGTAATTTTCTGTTTTTGATTTTGATGTCATGTTACATCAAAAGTTTAGAATCTATGTCTGTAATGGTGAGCATAACTTCTGCACCTTGGAAAGATTCTGCAACTTTAATGGTAATATTTACCTGTTTAACCAAAATTAATTTGAATAAAATCAAGCTAAGTTGAAGTTTCCCAGGCTGAGAAATTTGTGTCTAGCTGCTTTTGAATAGTGAACAAGAGGAAAATACACCTCATTTAGAAGTTAAAATGTCACCATGTGAAGCAGTGAAATGCTTGAGGCTGATATTTCATCACACCAGCTATTGGTGACTGGGTGGTGATTGGCTGTCTTCATAGTAAGTAGTCTCAGGGCCATACTTGTATGGTTTGAATGCATTTTTCATCTTTGTAACATGTTTTTTCTCCAGGAGGCCTACAGATACAGCTTGGATTTGGTTTCAGCTATATACAGTATAGATATAGTGACACTCTGGATAAGCTCTTCAAAAGCTAAGAGAGCCAAGACTCAAAAGTGTCATGTCAGCAAGGCGCACAGCCTACAGCTCCACTTAAAGATTGTGCTTGCAAAACAGTCACAACCATGCTTACCTGCACCATTACACAATGTATTTCCTCTTGTGCTCAAGTGCCAGTTGACACTTTGTTGTAGAATTTTAGAAATTGTATTGATAACCTAGAACAACTGAGAGCATTGCTTAATTTCCACTTCATAACATAACTTACAGAAACTTGAAAAGATGATTATTAGCCTACTGTTTAACTTGCTAAGGTGCCCAGCTAACATGTAGATGTTGAATACATGTAGATAGAACAGTCTGCACCAATGTTGAAAAGCATTGTAAATATAGCGTACAAATGCTACCTGACTCATTTTGTGAAATCGGGGCCTAAACATTGTTCTGATATCAGTTCAAACAGTTTATAAAGCAGTTTTAATATTAATTTTTACTGTGCCTTACAATTACTGAATTTTGTAAAGCTTTAACTTTGCAACCTTACATTCTATGCAAAATATTTATCAAGCAGTAGTTAGATATTGTATCTAAAGAAGTTTACATTTTGATAAGGGTTGTCAGGAGTCTCCACTGACCTTTCTGAAGGTCGCTCTTTCTCTCTCACTTGCCTTACATGAGAGAAATGATCAAGTCTGTTACATTCAGGACTATACACATGTCTCTTTATAAGCTCATGTTCACGATGTTTGCTTGTAATGATCTCAGTGAAAATCCACAGTGGAAGCTTTTGGCATAGCGTAAGATCTGCTGATTAGTAGACAATAATTAGATTTTGACCTGATTGATTGCAATGAAAAATGAATGTTCAAGGTCGGAGGAGGTCTTAACTGATTTTTTGTCTGAAACGGCATGGCAATACAACATTCAGTTGGACTTGCCAACCAAACAAGACTGTTGAGAGCTTAATAAAGGGTTTCTCCTGAACTAGAATATTTTCCCGGTGTGCTCTGTCAGTCCTCCAGAGGACTGTAGCGTTTTGCTTTTTCCATCTTGCCTCATTCACTCTGTGTGGAGGTATACGCCGGTGTGCCATTACACATTAACTTGCAGCAAAAAGCCCTGCAGTCTCTGGTTTCTGTCTTGGGGTTGGGGAATGTTATTTTTCATGTAAGTATTTTGGCAATGCTTGGTATGCTTACTAATATTGAGAGTTGAGAATAGCTCATGTCTTTAAGCATCCGATGATATAGCTTAATGTGCCGCACTGAATTATTGTATAATGGCAATAGCGTGTTATGTGCAATAAATATATTTTTCTCACCAGATTAACCCACCTATTAGAACCATCTGCGGTGAACTCTGGAAAATGAAAGCAGCACATTTTGAAAGGACACAGTCCATACTTAATATTCCTCATTATATCTAAACATACATAAGTATTTTGGGGGGGGAAAGCTTTCCTAACTGCAGTATCAAAAGTTCTTGTACATAATAGTTAGCATGCCACCCAGTGCCCTGAGTGTGAAGCTGACTGTTAAATTAAAATGGCTGAAGTATGCTTAAGCAGTACAGTGAGGTCGAGGCTGCATGCTCGGATGCAATTATGACAGCGCATGAATAATTATCCCACCAAAGTAAAGTGGAGCAAATTTCTCTCTGACTGATGTACTTAAAAGTGGCCAAGTGTTCTGAGAAGGTTGGGCTCGAATAGGCTGGTCTAATTGTATAAGCCTTGGCCTTTCTCCAAGGGCCTTCTTTCACATTATAAATCATACGAATGTCTGTTTTAAACCACAGCACTGCAGTAATTGGTCATTTTTGCTGGGGGTTTTCAATCCTCAGTCGTCCAATATCCCTTTCCTCGCCACCTAATCATTCATAACTTCCATCAATCTTGCAACCGGATTATCTTGCAGTCTTGATCGATTCGGAGGGCACATCCACTGAATCATAATCATGAAACAAGTTGCTCTGAGTTGTATAGAAAGTTAAAGTTGTTGTTTTTCACTGGTATTGGACTGCTATGACTCATAAGGGGAAGGAGAGCACCTGCCGGACAACACCATGTGCTATTACAACAGTGGCAGTAAGTATTATAAGGATCAGCGCTTGGAGGTTGGCATTGGTCAAGGGGAAGGATGGGATGTCTCCTTTAATCAGCAGACTCTTTCCATGCCCGTCAGTGGTTGCCAGATCAATTTCACAGCACTTTTAGGAGTAAAATCTCACCCTCTTTGTTCTAAGAAAGACAGCACACTAAATCCACCTCAATTGGATGGTGATTTAAATCGGTTTTCAACATTGCCACAAATCAGAGTGTCAGACACAGCAAAAATGTCCTGTTTGTCTGCTCCTACTCAGCACTGCAAAATATATGTTTTCCGAAGCCAAATGGGAAGCCCTTCTCTACACACCATTATACACTGTGAGGGAAAAAGCTACTTTGATATTGAGAGATGACTTTTATGGCAGGTACAATCTCCAGATGGGATGAAGTCAAGGTCAGCGGAAAATGAGAGGACAAGGTACAGGTTGATGTGTTAGGATAAATGTTATTGATCAGAGGCCCAGACCATTCATCTTCCATGGTTCGCTTTGGGAGAAACTATCCATGCTCCATCTGACCAGGTGACATTCAATGAAACCCCCAAATGATGAGATATGAGGGGCCAAGGAAACGGCGACCTTCACTGGTTACACTGCCCACTAGTATATACTTTACTCGTTTTGTTTTCTCCCCTGAGCAAGCCAAAATGCTCAAAGTGCCTTATGAAAGTTAAAAGTATAGTTTAGTTATACCTATACGTCTTGTTATTACTTTTTGTCTGAATTATGAATCAAGAATTAGAGTGTTTGTCGAGTACTGTACAAACAGCAGAGAATTGTTTCATGATATGCATACACCTCCACACATAACACAGAGTATCCAATCGGTTGAAATTGAAATTGCATGCATCATACTCACTTTTCTGATGTCTCATATGGTGGTTCAGAATCTATATCATAACTAGTGCCCTGAAACTGCAGCATCTCACGTGAAATGCACAGTTTTCACATCTAGTTTGCAAGTGCTTTCTCTCTCTCGAGTATTCTTTTTGGAGCACGTTAAATTGGTTTTGCAAACCTTGGATTAGACATTCCCCCCTACCTCCATTATGCTTGCTGTCTATGAGTGATTGCCTGCATGCTGAGATGAAAGGGTAGCCTGGGAACTGAGGCGATGAGGCGAATGGGACGCGATAATGAAATGAAATGAGGCATGAACATTGGCTGTGGCTGTTATCACTTAAGAACATGGGGAAAGGGTGAGGGGAGCCCTACCGGAAGGACCTCAGAGATCTTGGCTCTGCCCAAATCTTTACCACCTTAATGGGCCTGCTTGTATCTGCTGGTTTCAGGGAGTTCATCAATATGCTAAATACATTTTAGCACCTTTTACTTCAGGGTCACAGGAGAGGTAAAAACCAAGACAGGCAAACAGTAAAAGCCTCGCTGCTGTGCTGTGTGTTTCTGTATATTTATGAAATGTTTCTGTATATTTATTAAAACCTGTCTTTTCCTATATCAGATGTTGGGATTTACTAGCCTCCAGCTGTCACAGTGTCAAGTTCACTTTCTCCCTTGCACAGTATTTCAGCTAACTCTATCCCTACATGATCTAACATGTAGTTCTTGGCTTAACGTAACCTTTTCTACCCATTACCTAAAGCAGTGATTCTCAGTCTTTTTCATATCAAGGACCCCTAATTTAGTCAACATTAGGGCCACAGATCCCCATTTGCTGAAATTTTGTCTCTCGGACCCGAATCTGAGAATATTTTTATTGTTAGATCTGATTTAGTCCAGAATTCCATGGGGATAACAGTGAAACTATGATCAAAATATTCTACATTTCTTCTACATTCTTTAATTGTGTTAACTAACTGTAAATCAAATAACAATTCCTCAATTTCCTGGGGACTCCCTGAAACCCCTTCAAGGACCTCTGGTGGTCCCCGGACCCCACGTTGAGAACCACTGACTGGCTCACTCAATTACCTGCCATAACTTTAACTTGACCCTCATTAAAGCCCCCATGTGCTGAATATTTACCTCAATATATCATTCTCAAATGAATTCTGATAGCATAGCATGACAGTAGAAAAATCAGACCATCGTGAGAAAATGGGTTAATTCTATGTGTTGCTTTCTAGTCCCATGGCACCTATCTAGGTGTGCAGCATCAACTGATACTGTAGTTGAAGTTGCTACAGTCATGTAATAATCAGAAAAAAATATATCGTTCACCAATGCATTGTCAAGAAGAATAGATCCACTGTCTGTACTATGCGGTACTGTTACGCTCCAGTAGGTTAGCTGTCGTTCAGTATATCCTATCATGGTAGCCTGTTAGCCAAAATGTTTCGTTAGCATTGCCTGAACTTAAATTCCCCATCTGTTAGGCAAAACTGCTTGCTAGTTCAATCTAATTGTAATTCAAATATATGCCAGCAAAAATAGTTTTTGTCTCACATAGACTAGCCACCGCGGTAATATCAGTCAATATGCAGAGAGTGCTGTTTTGCTAGCAGTGGGCAAACTTAATTAATCCCACAGCTGTTGCCCAAAAACTGCTTCTCTAGCTCAGTCTAGTTGCAACTAAAATATTCAGCAAAAATAATTTTTTGGTTACACATACAGTAGATTAGCCACCACAGTTGCAAAGCTATACCTAATACCAGGTGAGCAAGCATTACATGATATGAGGTGAAGTGGCATTTGACTGACTGATAGACTAACTGGCGGGGGGGGACAAATGGGGAGTGGTCTTTGCAACAGCCGACAGATAGAATACTACCACAATGACACTCAAGGGATCGCCAAAATCAACAAGTTTAAAATTCCAGTGATATTCCACTTTAAGTACAGTCACTTTTGCCTGGCTCACCTTAAGGGTTTGAAAGAACAGTGTGAGGTTCATAGCAATGTACTCTGAAAGGTTTTGGAGTTTGTGTTGATGTACACATTACCCAGGACAGCACTGAGTGTGTAGGTGATAAAATATGGCAGTCCTTGTAATATCTGTAGAGAGGCTATTTGTAACTATTTGACTTTCATGGTAAACTGAGTAATTTGGTTTTGATTTTGGTTATTATCACAAGCCATCCCTATCTTTCAACAGTATGTTTAAAAGTAGGGGTAGTGGCACTGAAAGAGATTATGGAGATTACTACATTTTATTATGAATTAGTGAAAAACTGTTTAGAGACCTACAAAAGGCACTTTAATATTCTGTGATTGGATGCACATGTAGAAGAGAACACACTTTTGAAGTGTAAGTGATCATTTTTAATGAATTCATTTTTAATGAATGAGACAAGTTAGCACTAAAATTAAGAGCATGACTGAAAGAATTAAGTAGGTGTCCCTCCCTAACTCCTAAACACACACGCACGCACACACACACGCACGCACGCACGCACGCACGCACGCACACACACACACACACAGTGTTTTTGAAAGAGCTCTTTGCTTTGTCCTCTAAATACTCTTGTGAACCTAGAACCATGTGGCTGAAATACTTTACACCTGCAGTGGATTCATACAGCGCAGTGTCATTTAATTACATTAACACTGATTGCAGTAGAGAGTAATTAAATAAGGTTGATCCGTACCATAAAGACAGTCCTTGGTCAGTCCTGCAGGGTCCCTGTGTTTTTACAGCCTTACGGGTTTAATGAGAAGTCGATTCTGGCCTTGGCTTGCTCTCACTGTAACAAGATAAAGCATGCAGCTGTCTAGAAAGTAGAGAGGAGCCGGAGGGAAGCACCAGCCCGACCACAGACACACCTCAAGCAAGGAAGGTCAGGGATATCACAGGAGGAAAACAACATAGGCCTATTGCCTTCAAAAAAAGTCAACTTGTGCTGTTTTTATCCTGCAGCAAATACTGGAAGCCAGCACTGACTTAGGGATAGTAGCATATTCTTGGGTGAAACAGAGCATTGTATAGGCTATTCATTTGAAAGTTGAAATATGAAACCAAACAAATGTTTCTATTTTTATTAAGTACTAAAAAGCCAATTGCCCCTTTCTTCTTCATTTTGTTGGTGTGTTTGATTGCTGAAGCATGTTCAGAATTTAAAAGTATTCAAATGATCATCAATTTTCATTTTTATTTAAATTAAAATTGTGAGATAGAACCAATCAAGTAACAGCATTTATCTATTTCAAGAATTTTTCCTTATTAATGTATAAAATCGGAGCTGGTATCTTTGGGATGAATTGATCTGCAAGTACCCAAGAGAAACCCTAGATTCTATTTCACACATGTGTCTAACAGGGCTCTATTGGCTTCAGGGTTCTACGTTAACCATGGCCCGCTGGCCCGTGGCCATAAAAAGTTACTCTTTGGCCACCAAATATCCCATGTGGCCCCTGTGGCCACCACACTGCGAGCCTTCACCAGCGTTGCACAAACATTCCGATTCAGTTCCACAAACACCCCAAATCCTCCAAGTATACCCAAAATGCTACAAAAACAGCATACAGTACAGTGACGTTACTGTTAGCACAACAGTACTGTATGAGTAGGCTACTGTACTCGTCGCCAGCTACCGGCTAGCCATTAGCTAGTGGAGCCACGGAGGAAGCTAACGTTCGCTCCATGGCTAAGCCACAGAGCCATGGAAGTGAAAGGAAGCTAACGTTAGCTAGCTGTTTAGGTTAGCTACCTGGTTAGGTTAGCTACCTAAATTAATAGGTAAAATAATGTAGTTCATAAGTCTACATTTGGGCCACCAAAAATGTATTTTGGCCATCAAATTTAGGGGCTTGGTGGCCCATGGGGCCAGTGCTTAAAAATATTAGCGTCTATCCCTAGGCTTAGCCACTCATCTAGGCACTGAAAATTTGCAAGCACATGCTCAGCCAATCAGAGTGAGCCTATCCAACCCTATGGGGCTCAGCCCTATATAAGGCAGGTGCAACACCGCGATGCAGAATGCAGTGACTGCCTTCCTGGACCCGGCCCATCTGCCCCAGTCTTGAATCTCCTGCTGTTCGCTCTCGCATCCGCAGCATAAAGGATGACCAATGCCGCCCATGGAAGACGTCGATGACGTTGACCTCTCGTATGTCTGTACCCAGGTGGCGTCCTGCTCCTACGCTGTTCATGTCCGCTCTGTGTCTCCTCTCTGCACAAGAGAACGGCTAGATAGCTGTCTCTCTCATTAGGCACCAGATCGTTCAAGAACCATGGGGAAAGCTCTGATGTATTCGAACGACCAGCAAGTTCACCACCGGCTATACTTGCATCTGCCAACCTCCCCAGAGACGCTGCACTCTCTCAACACTTTACACAAGAGACACACATGAATGGCGGGTTATCTGTCAAAGGGAGTGAATCACTTGATAACAATAAACACTTTACACGTTCACTTAAAGAGTTAATTCTTATAACCATCTTCTGTGCTCTGTCATCTCTGTTTAACAAGAGACAGACATGAGCAGCAGGCTAACTGTCTCTCTGGGGACCCACACTCCACTGGCTAGTTAGGCTTAGTGTTGAGTGCAGTGAGCTCTTCTAGAGAACATCGCTGCCTGCTCTCTGTTTGTGCTCCACACAAGGGAGGCACAAGAGCGGCGTGTGAGACGCTTGTCCCGAAGCCCCCTTTCCCACGGCCTCAGAGAAGGCCAGGGATGTGTGCGAAGGCTCCAGAGGATGGCGGAGACGCTGTGTGTTGACAGCATGGATGGACAGGACACTCCGACTGGGTTACGCACTGGGTTTATGGATTTTGTTGCGTCCGGCCTCCGTTCACCGGGGTGGGAGGGTTGCTCATGACCTCACAAGAGGACACACAACATACAATCCCTCTCCTGGGAAATCCAGGAACTATTACAGAAAGAGCCTATTTCTGTAGTTCCTTAGGAGAACAGGGACAGAGGTCTGTACTTCAGGTATTTTCTTGGGCACAAGAAAATTGGAGATATGACACCCATCCTGGATCTCCGCCTACTGAACGCGTGCATCGCGGAGATACCATTCCGTGATTGGTTCACCACAATAGAATTGAAAGCTTATTCACATCTCATCCGTGTCCCAAAGGGAACTGGCTGCAGACCTCTGCTGTCAGGCCAGTTCCACTCTCGGGGCTCTTCTATCATTTTAATGGTGCAGTCCAGTGTTCTGCTTTGTTGGTTATTTTCAACTCCATTTGGTTCTTTTAATGGACTTTATTTTAATGGACCTCAGGGAATGTGTCAAAATTTGCCTTTAACAACTATATTCTGGTGCGTTTTGTACATTTATTGTACATTATTGTACAATATACGTCCATTTGTGACCTCTCACAGAGATTAATGCATAATGCAATCTGGAAATAACAGAATGAATGTTGTATGAAATATAAAAAAAAAGCACTTAAAATATCAAATAGGACCCTACCAAAGTAGTTTGTTTGTTTACCATGGTAGTTTCCATTTCCATTTTCCAGTAACTAAAAAAAATCTGTTTCTGTACCAGATAAGCAAACATTCAGTCAGTGTGGATATTTCTAGATTATGTCACTTGGTTTATACAGAATAGCTAGTTAATAGCTAGTACATCTACAAGTTAGCTGCTGTTGCTAGCGGTTAGACAGGGAAGGTCTTGCATCAAATGGACTAAAATTTGGAAGCGTATTTCTTCTTCTTGGGACGTGTTTCATCCATTTTCAGCGGCAAACTGAGCTGAGCGGAGCGCTGAGCGAGCGCAGTGATGAGTGACGCACGTCAGGCAGGGTCGTTTGAACATGCTCACCTCTACCTCTGGGTTGGGTTGCCAGGTACCACGACACATATCCCACACAGACACAGAAACACCCATTTGATTTGTATCACTATGAAATTACCAATCGGGAGCACAGTGGGAGAAAGGGTTAAAAATAGGGAGACTCCCGCGAAAATCTGGAGTGTTGGCAGGTATGTAACTAGCCTACCGTTGGCTACAATCATGTACTGAGAGCTAGCCAACATAGGCTATGATGTATAACTAACATCAACTAGCCCTACTGCTATGACAGGGCTCCAGCAATCTTGACTGCTACTATGACTACTTGTTTGCTAATGTTACCTCCTTATAATCAGACTACATTTTTTGGGGGAAACAGCAAAATAACGCCACTTAACATGTTTTCAGTTCACACCATAGAAGTATTGGCAGTTGGATGAAAGCTATTCAAGATACATTAATTCTAAAACTGAAAGTTTGATCTGATGGTGCTGCTAGAGGAAAGGTCACGGGGTCACCAAAATCAATAGGGTTAATCCTCTATAGGGGTCATTAATGTGGCCAGCGAGTTTGAAAAGATTTGGATGAAAGCTATTGGAGTTATCGCGTTAACGCGAAAACTGGTGGCGGTCGGGTTAAAACCATAATATCCCCGACTCGTCGTTCGGGGATATAATAAATAGAAAGAGATAAAAGGGAATAAACAGTAGGGAATGGAAAAGAGAGATAAGGGAAAAAAGCACATTACAAAGTTCATTAACATTTCCATTGACATGTTTTATAAGCAGAGGCATTGGAGTGCTGCATGTGAATCTTGAAGGATTTTTGCTCTTCATGGCCTTCAGTGAGGAGTTGCCAAAAGTTTTTCTGATATATTTCCTTCCAAGGACAGTCATCCTTTCCTCAAGTGTTCTCAGTCCAGATAACTGATGTACATATTTTGTATTTGTGTACTTTGGGAGGCTGAACACCATCCTGGTTGCTGCATTCTGAATTATTTGTAGCCTTTTCTGCTGTGACTTTGTAACATTACAACATGCTGGGAGGCGTATTCAAAGAGGGGTCTTATATACCTCTGCCACGCTTGTATTGCAGTCTGTGCTAAGGCTAACACCTTTTCTAGTACACAAAATCTTCAGATGTGGAGGTTGCTTGTAGAATTTGACCATAACGCTTCAGATGACTTCCTATTTTTCTTTCAGGGTCGTGCAAAAATAACACATTGGGTTTTGATAGGGTTCAATTTGACCCTCCACACATTTCTCCATTCAATTTAATATATAGGCCTATATTTTTTATTTTTTTCTCAGCATGAGTGGAGTTGCTAGATGTAGCCTGATTACACAGATCATCAGTAAGTTGGGCAACTTGTCCTTCTCTGAGGTGTGGATAATAAATATCAGATATATAAAGTGAAAGGACAAGCGGGCTAAGTACTGAGCCCTGAGGAACTCCTACTACAGGTCAGAAGCTGCTTGCAGTGGAGGCTCAACCCTTATTTTGATTCTCCTGTCTTTGAGAAAAGCACAAGCATAGGATTGAGGAGTTTCAGATTGTCCTGAAGCCTGTTAGGTCATTACGCCACAACATGTCAAGTCTTTTCTCCATCAAAAAAAGACTGTGATGGTGACCTTGAGCTCTTTTTTGTTGAAACCTCTTTGTATGGATAAGGAGTGGTGTTGTTTCTGCCTTATATAGGACGGTGGTAGTTGTAGTGTGTCGAGGCAACTAGAGTGGCTAAGCCAATAGAGCCCCCTTAGAGGGTGAAGTCTGTGTGAAATAGAGTTACCATGCCTAACTATCGTTTTGCAACGTTATCGTTAAGTCTCCTTTAATAACTGCTCCTTGTGCTATGCCATGCAAATGAGTAACAACATTTTTGAAGTCTGTTAAGGAAATTCACCAACTTTACCATTAATGTGGTTAAGCTTAGGACTCCGTACTTTGACAAACACTGCAAAACGTGCCTTAATTCATTTATTTTAAAATAAGGATTATATAATGCATAGGCTGATGTTGTGATGCAGAAAAATGCTGTTACAGGTTGTGAAGTTATATTGACTTAACTGATGTGACCCAGGATGAGATTGAGCCGGCCACTCAAAGATCCTACGCAGTATCCGCCATTGATTTGCTGTCAACACTTCAGGTTCTTGCATCTGGCTCCTTCCAGACACCTGTTGCTGTGCCTCCGGGGTATCACAGCCATCCAGTCTGTGCGATTAGTTGATTTGCGCAGTTTCTTGTGAACTGAATGAAAACAGTGGAGATTGTGTTCACAATTTAAGTGCAAAAAATCAGTGGTCGCTATTCATTCTTTGTGAATTCCCCCCTTTGTGTCTTATATTTGGATGCGCATTCCCCTTAAACAGTTTGGATTATATTTTGCATCATGAATAGATTGTATGAGTTATTGGTCCTTTTGTGGAAGACTTTAATATATTCCAAAGTTTGATCATTTGAAACCTTGAATTTATGTATGATCAAAGCAGTGATTTATGGTGTCACATACTTATTTGAATAATAGCATATTGAGCACTGTGGTACTATCTACCTAGCCATAAGTATTGTAATTTAGTCCTTGAATAATTCCCTCTGGTAATCAGTGGAGCAGAGCTCTTGGTGTGATTTATTATCAGTTAGAATGATAACTGTACCCGACAGAGCACGCAAGCATGAAAGGAGGTGGCCACACCAATCAGTTACATTTGATCTCAGACTCAGAATCACTTTAATTGCTAAGTTCAATGAAGGTACGAGAATTCATCTTGGTGACATTGGTGTAGAGACTAGAGACACAGTACATACTAGGACAGGATACTAGGACAGTAGGACTGCACATACAATAAGAGACAGTGAAGGATCTATTGGACAGTAGATGTATGCATACATATATCCACTTTATTGCTGTTGTTGTTGTTGTTTTTTACTGCTTTTAGGCCTATTGTTTTGTTGTTCATATTCTATTTTTCTGTGCTGTATTCTATAACTTTTTCTGCTGCAACAACTCCATTTCTCCACAGGCATCAATAAAGTTTCTCTTAACTTTAATCCAAATGAAGAATGTAAAGTCTTTAACATTTACACATCAATTGCAAGCTGAATCCCAACTTATATGGAGTACCAAGACTACACAATGCTCACAGCTCACAGTGTTGCTAAGCCATTTTTAGGACAGCAGAAGGACACTTTGTTTTTTACATAATAGGAAACTGCACTTTACAGGTGAATGACATCAAATAAAATGAAACAATGAATAAATGATAACTTCAAGGCAACTATGCACTGTTTCCAGGAAGTAAAAATAATGTGACTCCATTTCATAGGGACTTTAACCAGCCCTTCTACCATCGCTGGCTCACCCCCACACCATCCAGTGGAAGTGTTTGTAGTCTGTAGTGCTGTCACTATTTATAACCATTATTACCAGAGCAGTTTTTTTTGCACACTTGCATTATCATCTTGTCTCCAGAGAATTCTTCTTAAATGGTGACTTCATGCTGCACCAGTATCTGTTAATATAAATTCCAAACAATAAACCCATTTATTACTGCCTTTCTCTCCTCGACTGATATTCCATTAGTTTACACTTTTGGATGATCCCTCACTGCATTATGTCCCACCCCAACATCCTGTTTCAATGGGTAATACATCAAATCAAGGAGGTAAAGATGATATTTCATGGGGTCCTGAAATAGGCTGACAGGTCTTGAGAAGAAGCTGTTGAGGTGACGAGTAGCCTTGGTTTGAACGGAGCGGTACTGACAGGAACATTTTTGGAACAGATGGATGCATAGTTGGGCACTGCTGGTGGTGGCTATCCCTCCTGAACTTTCCCTCACCCTGGTGTCCCAGTACTTCTTCTTGTGGAGAGCAGCTCATGATCAGTGACCCGCTAAGTAGCTGGAGCTTGTCTTTGAAACAGGACCAGACTGTAATGAAGGATGCAAGTTTGGCTTTAATTACTGACTCTTAAAACTGGAAGAGAATTGGTTGTGTGTAATTGTGCTTACTCAGGGCAGGTAAGGGTTTTAGGTAAGAACCTGTCATAGGTAAGAGCTTTTTTCATTGAGCTGTCTTGATAAGGCAGGAGGTGTTCTCCTATCAACTGAATCTGTTGGCGATTGTATTCCCCAGAAACTTGAATGACTCAGTTCTGTTCACCAATGAGCCGATGATTTTGAGGCGAAAAGGAGCAGGCAGGTTCCTTTGGCAATCAAACCTGATCGTAGGAGTTCTGAGAGTTTTAGCTCCAAGTTGCCACACCAGGACATGAAACGGCCCACCTCTTTCCTGTAAGTGGACTCATTGGTGATGTGGTTTCATTTAAGCTAAGGAAAGTGGCAAAGGTCTTTGTTATGCAGCCTTATTCTTGGAACAAGATAGGGTAGTGGATGGCTTGAAGCAGGGAGAGATGTTGCTTATTTACATATCTGTTGCTTATTTGTATATCCAGGATCCACTTGACGCTCTGAAAGTCTGAAGATGGCACAGGAGGCAGACACCGAACTAATTACAGCCCACAAAAACAACCAAGCTGTATGTGACTGTGAGTTTAACAAGCAAGAATTATATTCACTTTCCAAATTGAGACGGAGCCATCTGTTGCTCTTGGGTGAATCAAGCTAACCAATGAGCAATACTGAAAGCTATTGCCATATTTGGCTCAATTTAGACATCAGGCTTAGTAGCGATGCCTATTGCGGAGTCAAT
>OMOV01103962.1:0-10502 GCA_900312565.1 Beryx splendens | reverse complement strand
AAATACAAGCACCAAGACATTTCCTTTCAGTATATTCCACAAATAGAATTCATAGCTTCTGCCACTGCCAGAAATTTTAACATGTTAGCTGGATTTTTGCAGGTTGAAGGATGTGTTAAAGTATCATTCAAATATACAGTACAACAGTGTATCGGAGGAGGCACGTGCTAGTCTACGACCCTCCTCAGAACGACAAGAGGGGGCGGGTCAGCGACCGGGACCGCTTAGCTAGGGGTATAATTGGATAGCTAAATTGGGAGAAAAAGGGAATAAAATTCTACAAAAAAATAAATAAATAAAAATAAAAATATACAGTACAACAAAGCAAAACCAAATGTGCTCAGCTTTTGTCTGCAAATGACTTCTGTGGGTAAAAACCTGAATGCAAACTGTGATAAAGCACAAAAAGTATGAAAAGAAAAACCCATTTTGATTAAATTAGTTTCTGCAGCATCGCCAATATTAATTTGTGTCACAAATGGCCTTAGGTGGCAGTGTCAGAGTAAAGTGAAAGAAACCAGGAACATAATCACATTATTGGACAGCCTTTTCTGAACATTTCATCAGCCTTCTTTTATGTTATTATGGAATTGGTTTGTGTATACTGACAAATGTCATTAATTACGATGGGTTACGCTGCAGAGTGCCAGCGGTCCCTGATAGGCCACAGACAGGTAGAGGGAGGGAGGAATGCTTCTGCAAGGCTCACCAAATGAAAATTGGGACTGTCACAGTCACTTCAACAAAAGCCAATTCAAGACGACAGGACCTCGTGCTGCTTTGTATATTAAACCTCGGCTGTACTGTATATTAAAATTGCTTCCTTTACTTGCCTACTTTGCTTTAACTGCTTCGGTTGACTTGGAGCATTGAGCTGGATGAGATTAAATATCCTCTGCTAGTTCTGTAAAGAATATTTCTGTGAGAATTTTTCAACAGAAGACAGGTTAAACAACTGAATCAGTAATATTCAGAAGCCGCCGAGTTGTGATGCTTTTTGAAATAAGGTAAGAACGTTCTTGCATCCTCAACCCCTTTCTGATATGACAGGTCCTTCATAAGTCCTTCAAGATATTGTAGGGCACATGCAGTTTATCAGCCTCATGTACATCTTGCTTTTCTACAGTATGACTTCATGGCCATGGGAGTGTTATCGTCTGCTATAGCAGGCGTAGATTGATTTTTTTCTTGTTAAAGGGAGCAACAGTACTGAGAAAAATCCAGCAGGTGCTACTGAAATAGTCAACAAGCTCCTTGTTGTTGAGCAGAAGCACTTGCTGGAAGTTGCTGTCTAACAGGCAGAAGAAGAGTTAAAGATATGCAATTGGACAGTTTGACAGAGGCTGGGCGAAGGGTAAGGCAGCAGGACATTAAAAACCATCTGAGCATTAAAAATCCAAACGGTCAGATACACACATTCTAATGAGTGGAACATTAGTCGGGGTGAATCTGAATTAAACTGAATGAAAAGTGAATTAAAAGACTGAATACGATTAATAAAATCAGACACAACACTGCTGGACCAGCCACAGACGTGGATTTTAAAATCTCCAAGAATTTAATTATTATGAAATTTGGGCTTAATCGAGGCCAGTAGTTCTGAGAAATTATGAATGAAGTCACTATTTATCTTTGGGGGTCGATACACTAAGACACACAGCCAAGGGGTCTTCTTAACATTAATTAGGGAGCTCAGAAACTCAGACAGGAGAGAAATTATTAAAGCTGGGTGAACATTTGAAAACTCCTCTGTGGATTCTGCGACCGAGAGCCTTGGTGGAAGTATGAGGAAGCGGCTTCAATCCACTCGGCGACGTCTCCCTCACACAGCCAGGTTTCAGTACACATAAAACAGTCCAGTGAATTGGAGGTGATGAAGTCGCAGCAGGTAAAGGATTTAATTGCCGGAGCTTGTAATCAATGATCCAAGGATGGCAAGACTATTAGCAGTAGCAGTTTTAAAGGGACAAACAGCAAGATGTTTACTGCCCGAAGCTACAAAATGACCAAGATATATCTGTGGGGAGTTGAGAGGGTTGGTGATCAATCTCACTAACTCAACAATTACTTTGCCAGGGTGAAATTTCTGCCTTTCAAAACTCACTTTAAAAAAACAAAACAAAACGATGGAGGACGGTGCTACAAGGGAGCGACCATCATCACAAGATATTTCAGTTGTGAAGGCTAAAAAGCTTCATTCTCAAGCCAAAATGACAAACTACGAACACCAGAATTATTACAGCATCTCACGCCGGGATCTGTGAACATGTGACTGTTGATGGTGCTTCTGAGCTTCAGGGGAATGGAAGCAGCAAAGACTGTATAGGAGGAAATAAGCGTTGTTGTGAACCGATAGAACTCAATAAAGGTCACCGATTACTTGATTCCCCTGGTAATAACGCTGACACGGAGGCCGTGCCGGGCATGGTGACTCACCTCCAGGTCGGGGTAGCTGAGCACCACCAGCTGGGCGCAGGCGTTGACATCGTCCCCTTTGATGAAGGACAGATCCACTCCGCCGACTCTCTCCAGGCCACGGAAGTCCGGGCTCCTCTGCCAGTCCTCGGTGTCTTCCTCCACCAGCTGCTGCCGCAGACCGGCCTGCTCGCTGCACAGGACACAGAGGGAGGACGGCCCTTCAGTCTGTTAGTGCAACTTCAAAAAACAAGGTGTGCACACAGGCAGGTACAAACACACACCTGTTATCACTTACAGTACCGCCGGCGTGTCTGATGCTGTAGCTTTAGATTCCGCTTTAAAACAGGATTGTGAACTAGTAGTTTTGTCACTGCTTTCTTCAATTTTCTGATTTTACATTTCTTCTTTTACGTTTTAATTTTCACGTTTTTTATGCACTTTTCCATTCTATGTTGTGGGATATTGAGGGAGGGGTATGATTTTTGTTTTATGTTCCTGTGATTTATGTCTTGTCTTTTTTGTGTGTTATGTTCTGTGAGCGCGCTGAGACAAATTCACTGCAACACCTGCAAGTTGATGTGGCAATAAAGTACTGAACTAGACAAAATGGGTAAAACACTTGCTCAGTTATAATTGGTAAGTCTCACTGTCCAGCCAACAAGCTAATCTTTTCCAGTTAGAGACGTACCAACCCTCTGACATGAGCTTTTATCAAGGACTCTGCATGGCAAACCCACACTGACCCCACCAAAAAAACAAAACAGAAGAAGAAAAGAAAGAGAAATGAGAAGAGGCCGCACGGATCCCTCTACCTCTCCGGGCTTCAGCTTTTATAGCTCCAGAGCCAGACACAAATCTGCCGGGGGGGCTGGCAGAGGGAATAAGGACATAATAGAGTATCATGCCGTTATCAGTGGCCTTTTCACAACACACTCACAAATCAATGGCTGGTGCTGCTGGTGGCACCGCGCCAGAGCTGCTGGCAGAGAGTTACGGCGGCAGAGGGGGGGGAATGTAGCAGCACCTGCCAACGTCTTACGGGACACTTTTATTTATTTGTTTGTTTTTAACAAGCAGATACTTGAAAATAGCTTATTATGACAAACGCATTGAGGGAAATAAGTCCCCATGACGTGACGTGAGTGGTCTTTTGACTGTTGGGGGGACCTGAGAGGAACGGGCATCAGGTGAAAGTGACAGAACAGAAGGCGAGACAACACCGGCAGCAAAAAGGCTATGAGGTTTATGGAAAGCAGGCGGAGTCCATGGAAGTATTATATTACCAAAAATGCATATTACAGGGTTGGGATCAATTCATGGATTAACTCATCAATTCCAATTCAGCGGAGTTGGAACTGGAATTTGACAAAAGCTACAGGAAACAGAACTGGAACTGAAGTGGCATTTCCGGAAGTTGAATTTAATTCAATTAAATTCCATGTTTTTGTTGTTTGTTTTGTTTTTCTTACCACATATATGAGATTACACATAGTGCTGTAGCCTATTATCAATACTGAATATCATCAAATGTTTAAGGAACATTTCAGGTGGGATTTGATGCGTAACCTGTAATCTTAATACATTATGACTGAATGTATTTGATTGAACTGCTTTTTATTTGATTCATAATGTTTGATTTATAATATTTACCAAGTCAAGTCAGCCTCTCTTAGAAGTGGAATTTCAAGGAATTTCATGGAATTCATTTCTGTTTCCTGCCAATGACATCCCAGTTCCAACTGCAACTCCAGGATGTGAATTTGAATTTACCTTGCATTCTCAGTTAAATTCATGAGACATTATATTATTTGTGGTTCGGGGCCCCCTATGGCTGCTGGAGTGGTTTTAACAGGGGTCTCCGGCCAAATAACCAATAGTTTCCACTGTTTCTCCATATCAGCATAATAGGCAGCTGTCAAAGTCCTGTATTAAATAATATCTACCATCACCTGGAACAAACTTGTGGCTCAGTGTGTGGCATCTGTTCGGGGGTCCAGGCAGGGCATGAATAATGTTGGGAACACCTGTTACATACAGAGTAAACTCTGGAGCGCGTGGGTGTGTTGCACACGGTGTGAATGTGTTATGAATGAAAAGAGAACAGGCCGCTGACCTTTCCCACCGCTTCACCAGATCGTCTTCTTCAGGGTCGGACATGTGGACAGTGAGCGTGTCAGCCCGGCAGAGGAGGTCAGGGTCAGAAAGCAGAGGGCTTTTAGGAAAAGAAACCAGCTGACAGAAGCTGCGTTTGTAACACGAAGACCGAGGGTGATCTTCTTCCGTGTTTACAGCATGACATCACTACGAGGGCGGGGCCTGGCGGTGGCCTCGGTGTGGCGTGGTGTTTATCGCCATCTAGTGGGTTTTAGGGCAATCTACAGGAATAACAAAGGTGAGTCCATACAACTGAATACTGCACTGATATTGCAGCTCTTTGTAAAGCTCTATAGTGTACAAATGAATCAGTAGGAAAATACATTAAATCACATCCAAGGAGTACAAATCTAAGAGTTTTTTGTCTGTGTTTCCTAAATGGTAGGCCTATATCCAGGAGACTTGCAAATGAGTTCAATACATTGTCCCTTAATGTTGCATGGAGAAAGTCAGAGGTGTGCAGTGGAGGTTCTTTAATCTGCTAGTGTCAGACAGAATGAAATAATCATATGCAATAGGAAGAGAAGTAGTTGCATTGTAATTATTATCGTTCAAATGCCTCATTTGCTCATTTGAATTATTAGTTTACTTGTAAGAATGAAAAACCATTTCACTTTTATTCTAACTCCATGGGACCAGGCAGCTCCAGTCAAATGATCAGATGTAACCAACAGCGTTCACACTTTTCACTAAACTTTATACATGCACTGAATACGCACTTGTGTCAAAGTAAGTGTTTTTCTTCACTATGTGAGGGGCAGATGATTGTCACAACGTCAGTTTCTTCAGCCATAATGAAAGTTAATGTAAGGGATTTGGATTGCAATGCAGCTACAGTTTGATGCAGCCTTATTTAACACCATCACATCATGAGTACATTCATCAATCATCGTTATCCTGTGCTTTTTGTACCAGATAGAGGAGGATGAGTGAAGAGGAGCTGGTCTTCCTGGCCAGCCGGGTCAACCAAAGGTCCAAAGACCTGGAGGTATTTCTCACACAGCAGTGAGTGAAGTGTCAGATCTCAGTCGGAAGATGATATGGAAGGAAGAAGAAGAAGGAGAAGAAGAAGATGAAGAGGCAGGCTCTGAAGGCTCTGAAGAAACCAGGTGGATGACAGAGAGCTGACAGCGAGGAGGATCAAGAGGCAGGAGAAGATGGACAAGCAGGTTATCAGAGAAGCCTGGGCTGCCGCTGATGAATGAGCAAACAGGTACATGATAGAAGCAGAGATGATGGTGAAGAGGAGACGAGACAAGATCAACTACTATAACCAGTGATTCTTTTGATGCAGAAAAAGCAGTGGTCCATTAACATCACTGCCTCCACTGACAGCACTTCCAGTATTAAAAACACGGACTGCTGCAAATACGAGCTGGATGATCTGCAAACGCTGATGAAATGAAATGTTTGGCGTGAGAAAGACGGACTGGTGATCCATTAGACAAAGAAAAGACAATGTTGAGGACCGGTGTCAAGACAGGAGAGACTGTGAGTGGTGATGCATGGTCTGACAGGGTGTCCAGTGATGAGAGTAATTCAACAGAGGAGAGGCAGAGGCTACTGGCAGCACCAAATGCGACCGGGTCAACAGTCTTACAAAGAGTACACAAGACTCCTAAACATGACACATGGACAGAAACACATGGCAAAGTCATAGGAGACAGAGGACTGAGGGAGGATGCAGAGGCTTGATGGCACAAAAATATGGTACTCTCCCTCTGATTGACTGACAGCTGGCTCCACTAACATCACCGGTTTCAGAACTCATCCTCCACTGAAAACACTTTCACCACTGAAAACTGTGGCTCGACTGAATGATCGGCGAAAGACGGAGCATGTGTCTAAACCAGTAGGAGAGAAGCTTTGAAGAGCTCCATCGTATCGAGGCCGAATGAAGAAACCAGGCGGAGGGGAGACAAATGAAAGAGGTGCGAAAGAGCGCTGACGCCTCTCTGCAGAATAGCAAAGCACAAACTGAGGAGTGACTGATCAGGGTGGAAAGACAGAGAGAATATGGAGGGCCAGATGAGAGCCGTGCTGGATAAGCTGCAACAAGACTGAACGAAGAAGCTGAAAGAGGCAAGTGGGACAGAAAAGAAAAACATTTGAGGAAGTAACCAGGGCGTCTCTTGCTGTGCCCAATATGGTTCATAAAGCTGTGCCGCTATCCTCAGAGGATTACAAGCTGGATGATTTGAATGCAAATCTGAACAAGACTTTGGCACAAATGGATCAGAGAGAGAATCAGAGGCAGGCTGGGCTGCAATAAGTAAGACAGCAGAACAACAACCAAAGCAGCCATACTTACTAATTAACACGTTCAACTTCCCCACAGTGGAGTTGCCAGTACCTGAGAGTCAAATTCTGTTTCAAAAATAATAATTTGCTACCAGAACATTCAGGTCATCAGAGAAATCTTCTCATTTCAGTTTCAGAAGTCGGTGATGCAGCACGCATAAAACCCATTTTTTATGATCCTCACCAATTAAGAATTGATAAAACGTGAATGCAGCCAGCGGCACACTGCTTCCAAAATTTGCGGAGGAACAAATTCACACAAACATGCAAATCTCTTGACAGCACAGATAATAAAGCCAGATTTTAAAAAAAGACTTTGCAGCTTGGTAATAGAAGCATTTTCAAATAAAGCTAATTTGTGGAAGGACAGTGAAACATGAGGAAGGGGGATGCTGGTTTACAGAAGTGTGACCCGACACAGAATCATTCTGGATAAATATTACATATCAATAGGAGCAAAAAAATGTTTCCTGTAAATATAAATTTTTTAATTTGGATTCTTTTATTCCTATTTCTATTTCTAGTCTAAAATCTATCAGGCAAGTTCCACACCTTATCTGATGATAGTAAAAGGAGGTTAAGGAATCAGAAGAAGAGGATTCATCTGAGTTCTAACTATAATTCATTGTACTGATGCGGCAACATGCATTTCCTACCAATGTTTTACCATATACACAGCTCATTGGCTGTCATTTGATTATAATCATGTTAATTTGTTAGAATCACCTGTTATTTTCCTACCAAGATGGCGGTGTGGTGATGTAGCAGAATACTATGAATATGAACACATTTGAAATTTCAAAGAGAGAGGCAGAAGTTAACGCATGGGTCTGTGGGCCAAATTACACAGATTATCTCAATTATAGCAGCCATTTTATGAAAAGTTGTGGACGTTGTCAATATGTATCCAACTTCACACGTCACAAAAATGAGAGAGCAATGAAAGGGCAAACTGTTAAATGAATTCAACACAACAGTGCATCGATTTTCTCATAATTCAAGTTTAATGTTTTCAAAAAATGTAAAGGCGCCATTTTCTCATTAATCCAAACAAGTCCTTTTTTACATAATTATTCACGTCAAGGTGAGATGAAGATATGCAACGTCAGAAAAGGAGAAGCAGAAAGACGAAGACAAATCGGGACAAACGCTTATAGCCCTCATCTGTTAACGAGACCTTGACGCAGGTGAACACGGAGCCATGCAGGGAGGCGTGGCGTGGCGTGTGGAGGAGTTCTGCTGCTTGTAGTCACACTGAAGTCAGATGAAACCGAGACCCAACATCTGATCCGAGTACACTTTATGTCTATGGCTTCAGTACTCAGCTTAGTGAGCCAGTTACAAAGCACATGTCCACTCTGCTTCAAAGACGGACAGAACAAAAGTGCTTGAAAGGAAAACGGAGCAAAACTGGAGTGTAAAAGGGAGAAAGAGAGAGACAAAGAGCACAAATCGGAGAGAAACCAGGTCTGGAATTGATGCGGCCTGTTGGTGAACCGATGAGCAGGATCCATCAAACGGCAATGAGGTCTCCTGGAAGAACTGCAAATTACTGTATTTCTAGACATGCTTCAGAGAGAGAGAGGGAAAGAGTACAAACAGGTATTTACACCGGCCATGGGGTTCGGGGCGCTGTTAGACAATTTACAGACATAATATTTTCATCATTTCAAACACTCCTCATTCTTTCACACCGTAGTTCACGCTCAACAGCCCTCATTCAGAGGAGGTCCTTTTCTCAGTAAAGCATTTCATGTTATTGCAGTTAATGACACATAGATATCACACATTATCCCTTGACCTTTTTGATTACATGGTTAAAAAACAAGCCGTGTTTCATGTAACAGCAAAAAAAAAAAAAAAAAACAGCCAGGGGGGGCCCAGTGATTTCAGGAACTTGATTCCCATGTTACCCATGTTTTCTTTTTGCTGTGAGCGACACAAGGTGACGACTCGGGAGTCAGATGGCAACAGTGGCCAATGTGCTGCCTTGGCTTTGCCGTTATAATGCCATACGGACATTTTTGTAGCCAACACCGGAGGGATGTTTGACCCCGTGTCTCACTTCGTTGTATAAAAAAAACAAACAGCTGCACAGATGCGTTGCGTTTAGAAATGTCGACATCATTCAATCCGTAACTGCTGATCTACCAAAGAGGCGACCTTCAAAAAAGCAGGTACATTTCTAACTGATGATTGCAAAGGCTAAAGTGGTATTGACACATGGCTCTCAAATGGCTAGAAGTATTTCATAAGTCTAAATTATAGATCTGTAAACCCCTTCACCATGTGAGCATGCAGTAACGCGCCGCATCACCCCGTCAAGTACTCGCCTCCAAAACAGTAACAGTCTCCACCACCCGACACCAGCACATGTACAGTATCAACACGCTCCTAATGACGCGGTGACAAATGATAAGCTTCATCACAAAGTAACATTCATCCCTAATGCACACTACATCTACATCACTCTAAGAAAATTTTTTGATAATGGCAGTTTTCACCCATCACGTCGTGACCCTGCAAGTTCAGGCATCTCATTGGTCGGCGAGAGCCAGCCAATCAGCACATTCACAATCAGTGACAAGGCATCTGCTTGACAGCTTGATTTCTTTCCCGGGTGTCCCTCAGTCCTGCAGACAGTCGACAGAAAGCAAACCGACTTGACCGGCCGTCCCGCTAACGAGCCACATTATTTGCGGATTCGATTTATGAACAAATCATGAAATTCCACAGAGGAAAAGTTTGTTTTCTTTCTCTGCTGAGCTGATGGTAGTTTAAATAAAAGCAATGTCTACGTCGCAGAATGTAGCGGTTTACTGGACCAGCCCGCCCGTCCACACCTTACAACAGGAAGGTCATCTGCACTAAGCACCCATGATACTCCACAGTCCACATACATCTTAATGATAAATAGAAATATTTCACACAGTATAAATTCAAACTCGTGTTATTGCTTCTAGCGGATTACCTCGCCAAGAGTCAGACCCGGGTCAAATAGCGCGTTCAAATGCTTTTCCTCGTTTGATAAAGCCCTCATGAGACAGATGGGCGGGGTTTGCCACATAAGACAAATAAAATGAGCGCCGGGAAGCTCAAGACAGCCACAGGAAAGTATCTGAACGTCAGTGTAGAGTACTTCTCTGTGACCGACCGCCCTCCTGACACCGTCTGTGTTGCCGTGATTCAGCAAACGCCACCCACTCAATATTCCAAGCAGTTTTGAGAAACAGTTTTAATGATTTGGAAATGATATTTGACCCAGGTCTAGTAAGAGTTTACACCAACCACCCACACCTGACCTATAAACAATTTGCCAATTTAAATAAATCCCTCTGGTAATATGGCAAACACTGTAGATTTTTGCATGTCATCAAGCATCTGTGTGTGTGCGTGTGTGTCTGTGCGTGTGTGTGCGGTGCTTGTTTGTATCCAACAGTACATCCAGTCTTTACAGCCGATGCACATTAAGTGAGGTGTGTGTGGTAACTGTTTGAGTGTGTGTGTGTGTGTGTGTGTGTGTGTGTGTGTGTGTGTGTGTGTGTGGGTGGGGGGGGGGGGGGGTGAGTGAGAGTGTGCGGGAGAGGGTGGGGGGGGGTGTGGGGGGGGTGGGGGGGGGGGGGCAGAAA
>OMOV01103956.1:0-15000 GCA_900312565.1 Beryx splendens | reverse complement strand
GATGAGACTTATTACTGATATTTGCCCAAGTCTCAGTTGGACAGATGACAGACTCAGAGAAAGCGTTATATACACCCTATCAGTTCAATTAGAGAGAAGAAATGCTAGAGATATGGCAAGACTGTGTATTTTAAATTTCTTAGTTTCACCTGATATCATCAGGTTTATGTTTCTCTCCAGGCTTTTATTGCTTTCTTTCTCTGTCACATGCATATGCGCATGCGGACACACACATAGGCACACAGGCACACAATCCAACGCTTGGCACAATCCTGGCCTCAGTCTTTACTCTGAATCTGGTTAATCTGAGGACAACAGAGCAGTGATGTGAACTGAAGGCCAGCATCTCTTTGTGCTCAGTGAAAGACACAAGTCTCAAACTTGTAACCATGTGATGTGAAGACAACATTTTCTCAGTTTTGAGTAACATATTTCGTCTTCTGGCACGAGAGGCAACTTGTTTAGAGAGAAGAGACTGTTCAGCACTCAGAAGAAACAGCCCAAATGTACAGAAAATATGTTTGACTGCACATGAAGACAGGAGATCCATTATTACCAAGCTACACTGAGAACAAGGGGAAATAATGTGCTTTCACAGCACTTGGTAAACCAAAATCAATTAATAATTTATCAGCCATCACTGACCCCAGGAATTGTTCCAAGTCAATGGAAATCAGGGCAGCTGGCTAGAGTAAGATAACCAGGAGAGGTCTTTCCAGGCAGGACAGAGATAATGCTCACAGCTGGAGGACAATGTCCAAGCACCTATAGCAGAGGCATCTTTTGAGAGAGAGGAGATTGTTTTAGCACTCAGCTGAAACACCGAAATGTAAAGTCCTAGTGTACTGTAGTTAATCACATGCATTAATGACTGTGACTGCATTACAAATCAACAAACAATTACAATTAGAAATGTAAATACATTAAAACAGCTATTAAGATAATGCAACGGTGGTCATTTGCTCTTCCACACAGAGCTTTACATATGGAATAAGCTGAGTGGGTTTTGTCTGCAGCCACTACCAGGCGAAGTGACATCCACTCAGAGCTGTGAAGTGGGCAGATGTGTCATTAACAACTTCAGAGTCAATCATATTGACTGTATTTGACGTTATTTAAACTGATGTTTTTTACTCTGTGGTTAGCTGATCATTAAGCCTCGACTTTGTGACAGCCATAGTCAGCTCTTTCTCTTTCTCAGAGGGATAGATCGAGGTGAAGCCCTTCATTACTACCCTATCCATCAAGAAGCTCCCTCATCCCTTTATTTCTCACTCACACCCATAATTTACTTAGAGTTACGTCTAAAGTCACCTCTTGGAGTTGTTTAAAAGGCTTTGGTACTGAAAAAGATGGAGAAATGTACTAGCGTATGAGTATTAGGTTTTCTTTGTAGCTTCCAGATCCATACTTTTATTTACTCGGAATTTTCCTATAGTCAAGTCAAGTCAAGTATACATGTATTGCAGGAGAATACATGTCTATGCTTCAAACATCAAACACAAAGAGCACACATAGAAAGATATATTCCATTAACACAGCGAGGCAGCTAACCTTGAAAACACTCCCAACAACCTTCATGGGTTGATTGGAGAATGCCTTCATATGTTGTCTTGAGTGCAAGCTTGCCTGCCACAGACTATGTTCCCATGCATCTCATTAGTGCGCTCACTTCCATAACCAAGAGGTTATCGATTCTTTCAGGGTTTCACGGTTGGAGTAAAAAGAGGGAGAAACTAAATGAAGCTCTGTAATTTCTCACGTTACTGCCCACCTCGAGTGTCAGGCAAGTGCCTTTGGAGACAAACGCTTTCAAATTATCTAAGGTGACCCGAAGGACACGGAGTTCCTAGAGGGAAACAAGGAGTGCCCTCTTCCCCCTCCTCTTGCCTCTCTTTTATTCAGGCTATCAGTGATAATGGGCAAGATACCGATGAGAATTAGCAGCATATAACTGTGAATGAAAAGATAAATTATTCCGAATGATCATCAGTGAAGTGCACCACATGGTAGCGATGTAGTCAGTACTATTTTATTTAGCCTCATGCAATCACAATACCTCTTTTCTTTATGATCTTCCTTTCAACATGTTCCTAACGATTTTATAAGGTATTTTGGCCGAGTGCCAGTCTCAGTGTTCCTCATTATTGCTATCACCTAAAATATGCCAGTATCCCTAAGTGCTAAAACATCTCTCATCCTGTCTTTTGTCTCTTGAGTGATCCTCTGTAAAGTGCCTGTTTGGGCAAGGAGGCACCCCAGGGAGCCATATGTTTTTTCATCTATTTTTGCAGTTTGAAAGAAAACGTGAGCTGCCTCCCTGTGAATATGCTGCAGCTTGAAGGACACGCTTTTATCTTGGTAAAAGCCATGATTAGTTTGGCACAGATCAGAGAACCACTCAGACCCTTCAGAAAGACTGCAATCACGAGGTTGTGCTTTTGCTCGTTTCTCTATGAAAGCTTGGAACATGTATGCTTTTAATGCCCAAAGAGAGAGTGCATAGGTCTCCCCTTCTCCCCAAACTTCCCCTGTTGTTGTCCCCTGCAATAAAATTGTGGGGCACTATGGATCAGTCATTTGTTCCTTCAGTCATTTGCCTGTCTGTCACATGCAATATCTCAGACACCATGGGTTGGATTTTGAAGAAACTCGAGGAATGAATGCATCTCACCACTGTGGTCTGGTAATTACTCTGTTTGGCCTAAATGGCAACACATGAGGAGCTTGTTCGGAGGTGAGAGTTGAAATCATTCTGGACAGAATCTTCCTCAATGTGTTCACAGCACATCCTAACTACACATATGGGTTTATCGTGTCTGTCTGGCAGGCTCCCATGATCAAACTCACCACCAGATGGTAATCAGTCGACAGCTCAGCTCATCTCGTCACCCACGTATCCACAACATATGGCTGCAGGTCAAACTAAAAAGTCAATCATTGACCCTTGGCTCAAGGTGCTCTGGTATAATGCGCGCTTATGAAATTCCTAATTGTGTTCAAACATAGTGGTGTGGAGTCTGAAGAGTACCAACTTTTAGTTGGTACCTCTAGTTTTAGCTCTAGCCAAAAAGTGGTAAGTTCATATCATGGTCACCCTCACTCTGTGTGACAGGGTGAGAAGCTCAGTGAGTCAAGCTGCTACTCCTCTGCATGGAGAGGAGGCAGTTGAGGTGGTTTGGGCACCTGGTAAGGATTCCACCGGACACCTGCCTTTAGAGTTATTCTGGGCACAGTCGCCCCGGAAGAGATCCCAGAGCTGACCCAGGACACGCTGCAGGGACCACATCCCCCAGCTGGCTGTGAACACCTGGGGATCCCCAGGAGGAGCTGGAAAAAGTTGCTGGGGGAAAGGACATCTGGGCTGCTCTGCATACTCTGTTGCCACTGTGAAAGTGACCCTGACTCGGATGAGTGGCAAGAAAGTGGATGCTGGATGGATGACTGAAGGAGCTGCAAATACAGGTAAAAAATAAAAAATAACCAGTTATATCTTCCACACGGCAACTTCAAGTGTCATGAAATAAGGCAAAGCAGTCCATTAAAAATGTGTGTGCCAATTTATTAGCTTGTATATTGGTTTGGTATATCCCACACTACAGAAGGAAACCCTGTCACCCACTTTATTGCAGACTTATCAATACGTTCAACCCACACAGCATGGTATAGAAACATGTGAGCTTGATGCCCTGGCTTGATGACCCATGTTCAAGTCTGAGTCCACCATCATTCCTGTTTCACACTGATCCATTGGTGCTATGTAAATAAAGCTATTATAATTATTATGAGTAATAAAATCATCAGTCAGAATATGAATTACATCATCTGCACTGAGACTCACATCTTTCAGTGATGTAAGTCTCAATGCAGAGATGCAAACAATTAATGTGACAATGGTGTCAATGCATCACTGAATCTTATCGGAGCTAGTGATTGTGGGGATAACCCATGCATTTAATTTCCCACATCAGAACTTTTTCAAACTGTTTTAGCACTATACAATCAGATGTTATGGTTATACCAACCCAGCCAGTCTGTGATTGCTTCATATCAACATACAGTCCAACTTCCTCTAGACAGAGTAGTGACTTGCTGCCTATGAGGAGACAGTTTTGTGTTTTGGTCTTAAGTTTTGATGAATCATTTCCTGCCAGTGTCTGTACCTGCCAGTAGAATTTCATTTGGGCAAACAGAGAAAATCTATTTATCTGTTCTTTGTTGCAGCACTTGGGGACTTGTGTACTTTTACATTAAAATCTCGCCTAGTGCAGATTTAAGTTCAAAACATCTGTCTGTTTTTAGCAACTGGTTTCAACCCAATTTATCCCCTTTCCTGCCCAAATGTATCTACATAATCATACTTTTGCACTTGTTGATTTACTGTGGTCTTAAATTATATTGTGTATTATTATTTTATTACTGTGTAATCTCGGCTACATTGAAAATGAGGGCTTGCTCTCAATCTTACTTCCGAGGACTAAATAAAGGTTATGAAATGAAATGAAATGAAATACTCACTGAACCCAGACCCTTTAGTTCAGGTTCAAAAGCCGTAAACTTTATAAGCTTTATCTTTGATTTCTCCTGGCCCTGGCATTACCTTCAGAGTTTATGTATAATAAATGCATCTGGAGAACAGAGATGTGAAGCGAGCAAGTTCCTCAGATAACAAAACAAGAGGTTGGTTCAATATGCAAGGTTATCCTGCGTATCTGGAAGAGGATGTTGTGTGTGTTGCAGCAACTGATCATCTATAGTATCTCTGAACAGCCTTCAATGAGACGCTTGCTTAACCTAACCCTGCTCTGAATACAGCGAGTGCATGATTTATGGAATATTCTCAGATAGGTGCAGTTGAGATTTTTCAGCAGGCTGCTTCAAATAGGTGTTTTGACTGATCACGATTACTTCGCCATAATAGAACTAGGTCATTGATCTGACAGAGCATGCATACATTACTGTCTTCTTGGACTCTTTGTGGATTCAGACAGTCTTAGCAGTGATCAGAATCACAGTGACCTCTGCTTTGACAGCCCGAGAATAAAGAAAAGTTCTTCCTTGAACCTCTTTGTGCTTTGCCAATGTTATACTCCACAGCTATCAACTCCAGTTGTGGAAAAAAGTAGAATGGTCTGTCAGTAATTCCTGTATATTTACTTTTTATTTACAGGCAGTGAAAGCATAAAAGGTCAAACGAGGAAAGGAGGCAGTGCAGATTGCTAGAAGGCAAGAGGGAAATCATATGAATTCACAACCAGAGGGAATTCATAAACTCATATCTGAAAACAGGCTGACCACTGAGGGACTGGGTAGCCTAATAAGTCATTCCACAGTCATGGCTGAACCTCACCTAGGTGAACTGTTCAACAATTCACCACAAATATTGTCTGTCCTTCTCTCTCTCAACAGGATAAAAGGAGAGGACAAAAATCGTAAATCTCAATGCAGTCAGTGTGGTGACAGTAACGAAGCAGTGCTGCCAAGCGAAGGTTCTCGGTCTTGATAAATAGCTCTGTAATGCATGCCTTGAAACTCATTAGTCCCCTTAAATGAGTTGAATGGTAACCCCCTGTGAGTTTGTTTAAAGTAATTAGTTTCACCTTAAATTATTCACCAGAACCCATCAGGAGTGTGTGCCGCGAATGGAGCAGGCGAGTGTACATTATGACCTTGAGTTATCGGCAGAGCATGTCAGTGTTACGGAGATTTATGTATGAATGTGTGTGTGTAATCTGAGATAGTGAATTAGCACGGCTTATTCAACACTGGACCCTAACAAACCAAGCTTAAACTCAGTGCCTGCTGTATTCATCTTTACAATGTTATGTGAGAAATCAGTCAGATCTTCTAGATTGTTGGTAATCATTCACAATAATTAGGTTTTTTTAATTAGTTGTGCTTAGTTGTTGCTTGTTTTTGTATAAACCTGAATGTATCCAGACTGCACTCATGAAAGAGAGCAAAGGAGAGCATAGAAAGACAGAAAACATTTTAATGGACTGCTCTAGCAGCTGATCCCAAACCTACTCGAGACAGGGATCCAATTTCCAACATGCAGTCCCCTCTGTAGATAATAATACAATAATAATAATACAATTTATTTGTATAGCACTTATCAAAAACAGAGTGCTTCACATAAACAGCATAAGTATAATCTCAGTTTACAAGACAAAACACATGATAAAAGAAAGCTTGACAAAATGAATGAAAGTGCAATGAAAAATAAAACAATATGGGAATAAAGAAGCAAGATACTTCCTCCTGTGCAGTGACCATACAGCCATTTTTCTAAGCTCATAGTAAAAACCAGAAAGGCTTTTCTGAAGCACAAGTGCTCACACTGGCTGAGTGTGTAAGTTTGCGGGGTTGCCATGGAGATTGTCTACGCATGCAGCGGGTTCAGGAGTTCAGGAGGAGAAGAGACGAGGGGAATAAACCCAGTGATAACTGTGGAAGAGAGTGGTTGTGTTTTGGCTTGGGAACAAATGATGTAGATAAACTTGAGAAAAGCCATAAACAGCTGTGACAGAAGACTAATCTCTTACACAGAAGCCTTCACCAAATTTCATATACTTCGCACAGTTTGTTGAACGAATATCTGTGTTAGGGAATATAGAGTACAGTCACCTAAAGCCAGCCTGTGTGTAGCCTTAGACAAGATGTCGGACCAATTTCCGTACACAAACACTTTATTTGGATAGATCAATGTTGATACTCAACTATCAGGTGACAAAAAGTAGAAGTATCATCTGTCAGTTTGTTGCATCTCTCTGTAACCCTAACCCTGACCTTAGCCTAACCCTGATCTGACCGGACCATTCTAAACCCTAAAAACAAAAACCACCTCCCTGTAGTTTAACTGAGTTGGAAGTTTAAAACAAGTGGATGGACTTTATCTCAGTAAAACCCCTTTTACATATATTGTGTGGAATGGGAGGCCGTGTCGTTCTGCCTCTGAGCCGGCAGCGGAGGTAATAACAGAGGCGAAACGGAGTGTGTGTAAAAGGCACGAGCCGGCAGGGCGGAACGGGGTGTGACGTTTTGATGACGTGTTCTGTGTGCGACCCACCACGGGGGGATTTAAAAAGCAGGTAGGAGCAGTTGTTGTTCTAACTCGAAGAAGAAGAAGGACAACAACGCACAGCAACTTTGCTTGCGTTTGCAGAACTTGTACGGCTAGCAAAAGCACAACACTCAGTTCACCCGCCATTGTTGTTTAGAAATGTCGATCTTGTTAAAACCTCCGTGTTCCCGGCACGTATGTTATATGTCACACTAGACACCGACGCCCGTCACCCCTGGTCACCCCTGGTCACCCCTGGTCACGCCTCTTTTGCTTCCGGAAAGCTGGAATGTGATGTAAAAGCACACACTGGGGCGGCTTTATTCCGCCGTTGGTTGGTCCTGTGTAAAAGAACACAGCCGGCGCAGAGACGGGCATTCGTTACGGCGCTGTTGCAGAATCTCTGTGTAAAAGGGGCTTGAGAAACACTGAAGGGGCACGGGTCAAGTAGGCTACTCAGGTCATGTGACTTCATACCAAAATCCAAAATGGCAGCGTGCATGGACAAAGACACACTGGCCATGAGGCAGTATTGTTATTTTTTTTCATGTTTATTATATATATTTTTTAAGGATGGTTTTATATGTTCTTGTTGAAAAATAATGAATTACATTTTCACAACTGTGATAATCAGGCGTGGAATGTCTGTGACCTGGAGGATACATTGGGGTATAAAACAGGCATAAACACTCACGGATATACTGTACTTATGTTTGAGGCCTATACTCTACAGATAATCAATCAAATAAAAATATGAAATATTGATTACTCTTTATTGTACTCTTAAATGTGTATTATTGATGAATTCACCAGTGTACACATGTTTTCAGGGAATTTCTGTTAACACTTTCTACAATATGAGAGAGAGAGAGAGAGAGAGAGAGAGAGAGAGTGAGGAAGACGAGGAAGATGAGCTGTATATAGAGGGCCAGTGTGAGGATGCCAACAGTTACAAGTTCACTGGCAGCTCTAGAGATGAGGCAGAGGAGGGAGCAAGCTGTTTGCCAAAGACATCTTTGAGATCATTGCTCATCGTTGAGGGTCCCCCTCATCGGTGTTTATAGCAGCAAATGTAAAAACTTTTGTGAAGTTGGTATAGGTTGAATCACTATTGTGTAGTATCAATTTGCGAACAAAATGGACATTTATATGGCAAAGTTGCATATTATTAGTTAAACTGTACTGCATTCCACTCTTGTATATATTTTTCACACCACAGTGAAGATGGTAGTGTGAAAACAGGAACAAGTTGTTTTATTTATAAATGTTAATAGCTAGTTGTTTATCAAAGATTAGATTTGTTTCCAGTGTTCAAAACATATGTGAATAGATATTGTTCAGTTTGTTCACTTTTTAAATTTTTTTTGTATGCAAGCCATGAAAAAAATTAGCTAGCTAATTGTTTATCAAATGTTTTAAAAGTTGGCACATGCACTATCAAGAAAAGGGAAATTGTTAAATTTACACCCTAAATGGGCAATGTATCTCGGGAGATCCAAAGTGTAAATTGAAAAATAAAGGTGATAATTTAGTTTTTTTTTTTTATTGTGTCATTTTAGATTAGATATATTAGAAAATAGCAATGAATTGATTTTCCTAAACATTATTATGTGCTTGCCCACTTAAGGGTTAATCTACTGCAAATACATTGTTCAATTTCCTCATGGTATTTTTGGACAGAGAGGCAGCTTTTCCGTCTGGTGTTCTGTATGCATGTGTGTGCCTGTGCACGTTTACGCATGTGTGCCCATGAGCACAGTATGAGTCTCTGAGTCCAATAGGTCTGCTTCTTGCCTCATTTTGCATTCATGCAGTGACCGGACCAAGAGTTGATAAATGGAGCCAGGTTCAGGACAAGTTCAGAGACCTCCGGCAATGACAGTCTTTTATTTCTTTTCCCATGTTCAAGGACTCCGGCTGCATACAAATTAGCGGTAGGAACTGTACAGCATGTAGCCTGTGGTTTTAAACATCTAAATTGGTTCAAATTGGTGGTCATATAATCCTAATGGGTAGATGGAGTGGCTGAGCATCAAAACTGCAGTTGTTGTTCTACAGCCCACATGCAGATAGATTGAGTGGTCTTTTGTACCATCTAAGGTCCAATCCTCTAATTGGTTGAGTACTGACTTTGTTAGTTAATAATTATACGATAATTAAATATTATAAAGAGAAAATTACAGTTGCAAAGAGCAACACTCTGTGCAATGTGCTTTGAGGCATAACCCTGCATGGAAAACAGGGAACATGTAGTGCTTCATCAAAAAATCTACATGCTGCTTTCCTGAGCTTCAACTTTTCTAAAAATATTACATTTGCAGGCTGCTCTTTTTCTGTGCTAGAGAGGTAGAACTTGGGTCACGATGGCACTTCCTGCTCTCTTCCATGACAAGTGTTGCAGTTTCACAGGTTTGCTTGGGCTTATCTAATATTAAACAAGAACATTAAACAAGAACTAGTCCTATGATCACAGGCGAGCCCTCTAACAAGTCGACCCTGCCGTTCCGCAAGTCGCTGAAGACTTGGCGGATACAGTATGAAGGGCTGCTCCTTATTTCTACTGAGCGAGGCCCCGTAGGGATAGGCTCATCAGTAGCTTTTCATTTTTAAAAAACTGTCTTGTCTCCTCCCTCGCTGTTTGAAAGCGCTCACCCCCACCCATTCCTGAAATAAATCCTTGAAATGGCAGAATCGCTGAAGCGAGCGAGTAAACTTGTAAAACTAATATATTTGGTACCTACTTCTTCACTTGTCATTGTGGGACATGCAACCTTCAGCGGGAGGAAAATCTGGCAAAGCGAGACTGGTAACTGATGACATTTCTCCTCGTCTAGCTTAGCTATTAGCCTTTATGCACGGTTTGTCCTTCAAGGCCTCCGTAGTCCAGTGGTTTTTGCTGTGCTTTATTTACAAACGTGTTGTGGTTTCTATCACCCTCAAGCGGTGGGAAAATCACTTAGTGCAGCTTTAAAAAAAAAAGAAAAAAGAGAGAGGTTAGGTTATATTGATTACTTGGGAAGGTGTATATCCTAAGTAGTTAAAACCACAGTAAAGAATCTTTTTCAACATAAATGCTTTCTCCTCTATCTTTTAACTTTTTTTTTGGTGCCTGATCTGGCAGCCCTGTGTACTGTAGCACTCCCAATTCTCCAATGCCAATCTGCCAATTTATTTGTCCATGTCATGGCTAATTGCTTGTATGTCTGCTTATCATAATCTGTGTGTGCTGCATATATGTGCTTTGCAAATGCTGTTCTGTGGCTGATTTTCTGCTATTGTGTTTATATGTCTGCCTATCCATTATATGCTGTGTGCTTGGCAAGCTGTGCTGTGCAATTACTGTGCCTTCCCTGCATTTTTAACATGTAGCCACTAATACAGATGTAAATTAGACATTATTTTGCTAAATCTGGCACATGTACAGTATGCATAATGTGCAGAAAACTTTTTCTCAAATAAACAAAACAGAGTCACTTTTCTCTCTATACCCTGCTTTATATAAGACCCAAAACTATTTCTGTACTGTACATTCTTTCACACAATTAATTTATTTTTTATTTAGACATTAATTGAAGGGGTACAATGTGGAGTAAAGGCAGAATCTGAAGATTTGGAGGTGAAAACTTTTACTGCATAAATTACAGCTTTTGTGACAATAAACCTTGGTTCAGATGGAAGTGGATGACCTCGCTACAGCAGGACAGGAGAGTTCATCTTATCATCACATCACTGTACACATCACTGTGGTTATCCAACCAATGGCTTCTCCAACACTTATTTTTGTGGAATCCAGACCTTGATAAATACTATATAGTTCTCCGATGGAGAGAAGTAGGTTAGGTTTGTCAGTACTGATGAGCTGCACAACTTGTGAGACCATGAGCTGGAATTGGGCTACACTTGTAATGCTGCAGCATGACACAATGTGAAGCAGCAGATTAGTCTAATTAAAAGCACCTTTCTGGCATATAATTCATCTTGCTTCTTTCTGGGAGGCCTATCTGACAGACTCAGAGCCTTTTGTGGTGTAAAATCATAATTAAAAGCCTCACAGGATGGATAAGGTGTGTGTGCGTTTGTATGCCTGCACACACACACACACACACACACACGCACGGTACAGAAATAGAGACAGAGAGATTATGGCATAGCAATTATGTGAACATGTGATAGGTTGCTTGTGTCTGTCTCTAAATTATCAGTTGTAATTGAGAGAGATATTATGATGGAATGAGTACAACTATAAAATCGCAGAGTAGTCGGACACAGACAGCAAGCTAAATAAACTCATGCCATTAGAAGCCATCCGAGTGTGTTTTATGCACTCAGCATGGGGTCCCTGGGGAGGACAATGGCATGTTCTTGATGTTGCCCCACTGCGATGGTGAGCTGATGTGTTACAGGTGGTCAGTGAGCCTCTGTCTCCTCACCGGGTGGCCTGATTGTACTAATGAAGCTCTTGTCTCTGAGACTGGATTACCTGCCATTGGCCCACAAATTTCCCCATTCAACAACCAACTCACCCACTGAGTTATGGATTTTAAGGCAGCCCTACTCCATCAAACTAATTATTTGTTGTTCTGCTTTAATTGCTGAACTTTCTTTTATTGGGTGTCAAAGTAGATACAGTAAGTTGCTTATTTTACATGTAGTGAGAAGATAAAAAGAATCCTGTTTCAGCCTTTTGGAGGTGAGCAGGATTTGGCTTGCAATTCACAATCAAAAGAATAAAATGTATTGCAACACGGCATCACTGGGCTATTTTTTGTCAAAACAGCGACACAATTTTATTGCTGCTGAATATTTTAGTTACAGCTAGATTGAGCTAGCAGAGCAGTTTTTTGTGTGTCAAGTTTGTCAGTTTGTGTCTAAACCCCAGTGAAAAGGGTTTGATACGGTGTCGCCCTGGAAGACAGCAGGCAGCCTCTCCTCTGCCTCGGCCCAGGTGTCGTCCTGCTGGAAGTTACACTGGTTGAAGATGAACTCTTTGAAGATGAATTCAGTCTTTGTATTTTCAGATATAATAAATAAATATTGGACAGGCATGAGCATATACGTATGTTTTTAATAGAAAAGGTGAAGTATGTGCGCTGCTGCCTTTAGAATGACAGTGTTCCTTCCAAGATAACATGAAATGGTCAGCGTCCTTCAAATAACTTCACAGAATCAGCTTTCCAGAACTAAAGGGGCTGATTCTCTCCTTAATATCCCCGCCTTTTCAAAACTTTACAGTACATTTTCAGAAGATTGGCTCAGTCCTGTAGCCATTTGACACATGACCTACACATTTTCATTCAATTTCAAAAGTATTTCATTGTATCACATTTTATTTCAAACAACATGGGCGACAAATCAGATGTATAATTTTCTTGCAAGACAATCTAGGCAATCCGTCTTACTAAGTCCCCACATCTTCTGTATCATAAATTGCTATTATCTATATATTAAGGACAAGGATAAGGATGGTTTTTTGTCATTCCAGAAGATGTTGTACATGAAAGGGACGGATATGAGGTACTCAGGTCCCGGTTCAGGTAATAGCAATGATAAAATCAAGACGAAAGCACACAATAAAACACCATTATAAAAATAAGCAAATAAATATATAAATATAAGTATAAATATAAAGTGAGCAGTGTGTGAGGATAGGACTAGGACTGTAAACATTGCTATCAGTGGTCAGTACTGTACATGTTCCACATCCCGTGGCATTACTACAGCCCTACTGTAAATGTGTCAGTTATACAACAGTTAACATTATGAAAGAAAACAAAGATCTATTTATACAATATAGGGGACATTGCAAAAGCGAAGGCAACCCCTATAGGCTGTAGTCCCTGTTGTTCAAGCTGTAAAAGGTACTTAGAACAAACTGTGCTCCAGCCATGGATGTGCACTTACTTTTTTTTTCTGGATTTGATTTACTCAATCAAACAGACTGGCAGCTGAGTATAGAACATGTTCTAGAGTGCAGTGAGACTGAGTGGGAGTTAGTGTGGCCAACGATCGACATCCACGTCAAAAGACCATGCTCAAAGAGATACTGCCGTGTTTCTAAGCAACACACACACACACACACACACGCACGCACACACACACACACACACGTACACACACGCACGTACGTACATACAGATTCGCCCAGGAGTGGGAGATGTTTTTCTCATAGTGTACTTCAGCCTCCTCTGATCCCTGATAGTCCTCCATTTTTCTGTTTCCAGCTACAAAACATCTCTAGTGCTCCCCACAGAGTGCTACGCCTCCACTCTCTGGGGGTTCAGCCAACCTCCCCACACTTTAGGTTCAGCATCTAGCACTTTCCAAACTCCCCTCTCTCCCACTTACTTTTATTGCAATTGAAATAGAAAACATGAAGTTTAATTGCCGTTACAGTATACGGAGTATGAAGTGCTTGTTCACTGGAGTGCACACTGAGATAAAGAGAATCAAACAAAGTTAGAGAAAATGAGAGCTTATCAGAATCACTGCATGATCATGATAATTGAGTATAAAACAGGTGTAGGGATCATATGCTTCCTCGTCACCTCCTTCTGCCCTCCACTACTTCTCCTTTTGGTCCTCCTCTCCTCTGTTCTACCTCTGAACTCCCTTCGCCAGCAGAGTGCCTGACATGCCCTGCTCAAAGTCAGGTTAAAAACACAAACTCCGCATTAGTATTCAGGTGTGGCAGAGCTCTCTGGAGCTGAGTGGCCCTCCACTTGTGGCCCATGCCCAGCTGACACAAAGGGCCATTGAGAACTCTTTGTTTGAGAGCAACCGGCATCCCAATCCGTCATTCACATCAGTGTCAGTGTGCAGTGAGTGAGATTCAGTTTTCTGAATGCTCCTCTTGTTAATCCTACAAGATTCCACAGATCGAGTGTACACAACTAAGGCTGAAAGATATTGACAAATGACAATTGACATATATTGCAATTGCGATTTGAACTATGATTCATATTATCACGTGTTTCTTGTCATACGTTTTTTTTTTTTAACTTTAAAATAGTTATAAGAAAAGTGATTTTGTAGGAAAAGTAGATGTCAGTGAGCAGGATTTACTGAGTTTGAGTAGGTTGAAAGGGTTTCACCAATATTGTACTTGATTCATGGACCAAAGATTACCCAGGGCTCTAAAACACAGTGTTCAGAAATCCAGTTTAGATGCTTCTCTCTCTTAAGCAATCAGTTGCAGGATCTATAATTTGGAAATAGTTGAAGTTCATGTTTCGATTTCATTTTGTTTTCGATTAATTGTTCAGCTCTACACACAACATATAACAGGCTGCTTTCACCCGCTCTAATGACAGCCACGAAGCTTCCAGGAAATAATCTGCCAATAAATGTGCGCTCACATCTTTCTCTCCCCCACCTAGGGAAAGGATATGAATTGAAGGATTGAATGAAAATGGAAAAAAACATCATGCTGCACATTGATTAAGTGGAATTACTTGTTTTGTACTGCAAGACTTATTATGCTGGTTGGATGTGCATATTTGTGGCTTGAGTAAGGATTCAGGCTTCGTGGCATGTGCTGCAAATACCTGTTTTACTTATAAGCGTGTATGCATCTGCGTAAGCATAATGCTTGCAGAAAACATTGAGGTCAGCATCTACTCTCTCCCATTTACTTGTATTGCAGTTGAAATAGAAAGCATGAGGTGTAATGCTGTAGAAGTGAAAACGGAGAACGGCTGTTACCACTGTGGGTGGGGCAGCAACCCCATAGGTTGAGTCAGAAGATTTCCTCTGATAGTACTGTCTGTCTCCTCTCCCCGTCTGAGGGTTAAAAAAATGATAATTATGGTGGCAAAGTGGCTCGGAGGTGGAAATGAAAACTGGTTCACGACAATATGACTAAGCTGTGCAAAGGAAACACAAATCTCATTATATTGGGATCAATCTTTCTCTCTCTCTCTCTCCCTCTCCCTCTCTCT
>OMOV01103954.1:0-17659 GCA_900312565.1 Beryx splendens | reverse complement strand
TCACTATCTCCTGCTGGTAGGAGGGTGGCGTGTCCTGGGCGGAGAACCAGCCTGGCGTGTCCACCACAGTCACCTGCCGCCCCTCCACCTCCGTCTGCCTCTTCACGCAGAACTCGGCGGCTCGCTCCAGGCGAAACTCCTCTCGGCCCAGGATGGTGTTGCCCGTCAGGCTCTTTCCTGGCCACCTCCAGCCCAGCAGCACCAGACGAAGTTCGGACAGACGGTTGGCCACCCGGGCTGCAGCTGCTGCCTTCTTCTCCTCCTCTTCTGGGTCAGGAACATTGTCTGCTGTGGTCACTGGATTGATAAAGCGTTCAGTGTTAAGCAGGGTTGCAGTGGAGCGTAAAACTATTGGCTCAGTGGTCTAAGGTGCGTCCCAGACACAACGTCCTGGGTTCAAAGGGGACCTTTGCATGTCATTCCCTCATCTTTTTCCTATCTCTATCTCTACTTTCAGCTATGTAATATGGGCAATAAATAATCTTTAAAAAATAAAACCACCTTAACTGAGTTTATCCAGCTTTGTACTTGCAGAGTATAGCTTACCAACCGTTTGAGGCATTCATACATTCATTATACATCAGTATGAAACTGATGCAAGTCTTTAGGGGAAAAGCAAAAAATACTTTTCTGAAAATACAATTATTTCTTTTACAAGGTTGGTTGTTTGCTATATAATGACCGCGACTGGAGGTCATACTTTACCTTTTTATTTAGCAATACATCACTAGTTTTTAGTATTCTACCTTTCCCAACTTTCAGCTTATCAAATAAATCAATGGTTTTGTCCATCCACTGTGTTTATGTCGCCCTCTGCAAGTTGGAAAGTTAACTTTAGCAGTCAGTTACCAACCTCAGGGTAATGTTACATCAGTGTATAACCCAATGTCAAAGGCTGTGTGAGGTGAGCCTGAACCTGTGCCAGCTTATTCTAACTTCTGCTGCCTCTGTATACCGGCGCTGAAAGGTAGTAACGTTACATTCAAAAGTGAAACTGGCCAGTGAAACGTGTCACATGCCGGTTAGGGGGTAACGTTAACGTCAAAACGGGAAACGGTCGACTAACGCTAATTTCAATAGCCAGGAAACTTTCTGTGTTTGTTTGGCACGACCGGCAGACGCAGGGTTTAAGGAATAATTTGGACTTTGAAGACTCACCTGTCGTTTGTAGTGGACTCTTCGTTTCCATTCTCAGTTTTTACTCCAGCTGTCTGACTTATTCAAGTTTTAGGTTTCTTTGGGTGGCTAACGTTAGTCCGCCAAAGGACTTCCTGCCTGCCTAGTTGACAGAATGCGTCAAGCTAACCAGAATAAAAAGAGTAAGACTTCCGGTCCGACCTTTCAAAATAAACCCCCACTTGACGAAAATGGTTGCAAAGTGTTTTTTTTTTTTGGAGTAATATAAAAGTATCAAACGGAAAATTCAGAATACATGCAAGCCTGAATATAGGGATATTCAGCAGATGAAAATGTTAGGGTTTTTTTTAACCACAGCTTCTTCACACACCCTCTCAAACACAAAACATATAGGCTACCAGACAACTCGGAAGGATGTCTGCTATAATAAAAAGTCAATTTTAACCCAAGCACATGAACTGTTGTGGTGTCCCCTTTGAAACCCCCGACTGGCAGAGTTACCGCTCCACATACCAGAAAATAACAAATCCCGTGACTGATACGCCATTCTTAAATCATTCCTCATACAGGCCTAGTGCTTCGTTTTGAATGTTTTTATTTGTTAACATCGTTAATGTAAAAATCTGACTTTATTTACAGCTATATGACATACAGTTAAGCATTGCATGTGTTACAAACATCACAGTCATATCCCATTCATGTCTTCATTAGGCCTATATAAGCAGTACATTCTTTGGAGGTTAGATGAAAATGACAATTGGGAGAATAGAGAAGCATGCAAACATAGATCTATTGCACCTTGATGAATCCTTCACTTAAAAATTACAAATAATTTTGATAAATAGGACTAGGCAAGTGGCAGTATAAGTTCATAGGGAAAAGGTTGTTTATAAAACAATATCTAGCAAAACAATATCTAGCTAAATATCGTGTGTTACTCTGCATCAGTGGGTGAAACGTTGCATTAACAAGCTTAAGTTGCCCAAGCTGCCAGCATATGCATGTCGTCATCATCTTCAACTTTTTTCTTGGATGCTGTAAAAGTAAGAAGGAGGGATCATTAACATTTGATGTTACAGAAATTGTTTGGGAACAATTATCAGGGTGGGAAATTAAAAACAGCCACCAGCCAAATACTGGCTGGAATAATTTGACAAGTGACTAGTAAGTCGCCCGCTTAAGCAGCCGCTTTGGACTTTCACAGTTTTCTGATAAAACTGTGAGAGTGGCTGGTGACAGAAAAGGTTTTCTGTCCAGAAATGCATCATGTCCTTGCAGTGTTGTACTTACATGCGCGGTGACTGGGGTGTGTTGAAGGGAGTTTGGAGGTGGGCACGCTCGGCAGTCTGCCCATGCGCTTCATGCTGTTCTCCAGCTCCTCCTGTTCCAACTCTGCCAGCTCTGCCAACAGTTCATCCTAAAGAAAACACATAAAACAGCATCATGATATTTTTAAGATGCATTTCGTAGAATAGTAGGAAGGCGGTTAATAGATTAGCGGTGAATGACACACACAAGGTACCATGCTGTATTTCAAAACATGTGTCAACGAATGGATTCACAAAAATGACGGACAGTGAGGCAGAAACAGAGCGAACGCCTGATTGATTTCCACTGAGGAATCGAAAGGTCTCTACCTCATCAAATGTCTCGCCGAAAGGTCGGGAGATAGCATCACAAATCTCCTGGGCCACTTCCTGTTGCTCTGTGATGTCCTGCATTAGAGAGTCGATCTTGTCGAGGTCCCTGAGAGAGACAGGAGGTGAGAGAGAGATAAAGGGTGAGATTTTAGGTCCAACTTCATAATAAAATCAGTCTCAGCTTTTCACTCACATCAAACAAGTTCACTTGCTACAAACCCCCTTGTAATTTTTTTGTCCCAATGTAATATTTCCTTTTCAATTATGCATAATTATTCATAGATTGCTGGTGGGTAAGATTCGCTAATGGAAAGTAATATCTTTGCAGCTTTCATCTACCGCTGTAACTGAAAAATGTCTTTTAAATTCACAGCTGTCACATACTGTTATAGTCATTGTATAATGAGCCAATCAATCTGCAAGGTGAAGAAAAATGTCTTCGGTGCAATTATATAAACATGAACAGAACCAGGAGTTGAGAGAAAGCGGTACTGCCACAGCTAGTGCTATACTCCAAGTCTAGACTGTTTAACGCAGTGGCACTCAACCTGTGGGTTGGGACTCCCCAGGGGGATCGCAAGATAATTTTGGGGGTTCGTGAGATGATTTAATATGGGATAAGAAACAAAAACATGTTTCTATCATACAAATTCATCGTTGTGTGTATTTTTTGTCAAATTTTTGCTTTTGTCTTGTGAAATACTGAATAGTTTTCAGCCTCTAGGCCTTCTGTGACATCAAATGAAACAACTTGAAATGGGAAAGTCATTCTCTGGTTGGACTGTCTTTGACGCTTCATTTTAAGGGGTCGCAAGCCAAAAAGGTTGAGAACCACTGATTTAAGGTCTAGTAAGAGAATGCAGGTTTCACAAAAATACGACCAATCCTTCTCTGTTTCTACTGCATGTCCCTTACATGTTCTGGTGGACGCCCTTGATGGCCTTGGCAGCGAAGCCCATGTTCTTCAGGACCTCGGTGTTGGTGTGGGCGTTTTCTAACGCTTCTCTCTGGAACTCAATGGTGGAGAGCGTGCCATCGATCTGGGTGAGCTGCTGCTCCAAGCGCTTCTTCCTCTTCAAGGCCTGCAGGGCAGCTGATACAACGGGAGGGTCAGATTGTAGAAAGAGCCATAGGAGAAGGTAGCTGTGTGTTATTGTTTGTGCCAGTTTTACACCATTCCTCTGGTAATGTCATATAGGTGAGAGTGACACCCAGTCCTGGGCGTTCACAAACACAGGCACCTGGGATCCTCCTATTATATCATGAAGTTCATTTATAGACTGAAGTTATTCCCCAAATGATGGCTGCAGCATCTTAAGGTCTCATACACAAAACTACATTAGAGAAGCTGTGATTTAACACTTTCTTGCACTGGGAGATATTCAAGTTTTCAGGTTCCATAAATCTTGCAATTCCTGTTATGTTGTCAGTCACTTCCCTTGCAAAAAAGTAGTAAACTTGAAGTGTATTTTTTAAAGTATACAAAAGTATAAGAAGTGTACTAACTTTGGTAAACTATTAGTTGTACAACTGTGTTACCCGTTGGGACTACATTGGCCCACTTTTTAGATTATAAAAGTTTTTTTAAAGTTAACTTGAGTTTATATCTGCATACTTTTAAGAGGTTGACTGACACAAATACTAAAAGTGTATTATTGATCTTGTGACTTAATTGGAGTACAAGTACAATTCTAAATATACTATTCTCACGTGTACCTTTAGATGCTCTCTTATCTTGCAGTTTTAAAGAAGTAGGCTATACAACAACTTTTTTATAAATGCACTTGTTACAGCTCTCTGCAGTAGGCCAGGGGCTGCTGTAATCAAAGCTCAAAAGGAAGTAGGCTGCTTTGTGAATTGGCCTAGGTAACAGGGGCTGAAAGCAGGTGCAGCGCAGACTGAAGACATAGGGAGGAGAAACATACCCCGCTTGTTTTTTGTGCCATTCTTCTTGGCTATCATTATTTCTTGCTCTATCTTCTTCTCCAGGTACTCTTGCTTTTTCGTCAGCATTTCCTCCGTTTCTCGAAGTTTGTGAATGGCCTCCTGGGGGGAAGGTCCTGCACGCGACCGGTGGTGTTTAGATTTCGAAGAACTCGACGAACTTGAGCTGGAGCTCCCCTTGAACATCTTCGAAATTTTGCTCATTGCAGCAGCTTCTGGAGAAGGTAGTAGGTCTAACACACTGCACAGGCAGGCTGTACACGCACCTCTGAAGCTGGTTAGATAACCGTCCTGCTTCAAACTGGGCGGTTGTGTCCACAAGCAGATTTTCCTGCCCGACGGCTTTCGACTTTAAATTCAAAAGCAGCCAGTGAGTGCAGCTTTCACCACACCTTTCTCCACACCTGTGTGACGTCAGCGGAAAGCTGACGCCCTCCATCAAGGCCAGTAGATGCAAAAAACAAAAACATAAATAAATACATGAATACATAGGCTAAATAAATAAATACAATTTCAAATAGGCTACAGAGAAACGTCGTGTAGGCGGAGATGCAGAGTAAATAGAAATATGGCTAAACTACGACCTCCAGTAGTAATCATCATAGGTAAATAACCATCCATATAAACAAAAAGTTGATATATTGTCAAAAAATAGGCTATTAATTTAAATTGACTTTTTTCATTCGAATAGACGACATGCATCTAACTGATCAGTTTGATACCACTTACTTATAGTGGGCTATACTTTAATATTATTTTTTCATATCGTAACTCACACATCATAAAATCTCGCAAATGAAAAGGTGGATTTGATTTTGGATGGGTTTGCCCTCCGCTAGGCTACATAATGAAAATCAGAGACAAAGCCAAATGATCCTATCATATTAGTTAGAATAAAATACCGTAAAATGAAAGTAACTTTTTCCGTTTGAAAATATTAATTGATTTCGTAGATTGCCCTCGTATATAGCCTAGGCCTAGTTATAATTTTCTAGAGTCCCATTTACTACAATTAAATGGAACACTCACGTGATTCTGCTACTTGGGGTCAAAGTTCGTGTTGACATGAACCGTCATGGCTGAGCTAGACATTGGGCAGCATTGTCAGACCGACTCCTGTAATCAAAGAGGTTCGTGTCACCTACATCGAGGTTACAGAAAATAAAGACATTGACCTATAGCATTCCTTTGTCATTTATTTTGTTCATTAACTTGCACAACTAACCTGCCTGACCCCTCAGCTCTGTGCAGCTCGTCAGACAGCTAGCTGACGTTAGCGTTATCCTGAGACTGTAGCAGCTAGCTGCCTTAGCTGGTTACCGGCTAGCTAAATAGCTTGAAGCTTGGTCTGAGTCGTCTGACGCCCAAGTTGAGAATATTTTCACAACTTATGTTTCTTCTATTATGCATTTAATCATAAGAAAAAAATACTTTGGCTGCTCGCTATCCCGTTAGATCAGATCAGATCCATGTGAATCAGCGCCATTGTATAGCAGTAGCAACTAGCTAGCTAGCTAACTACATCCTGTATACTTGATCCCAGTTTAGTGTCGACAGGGTAGGACAGTGTTATGGTGTCTCATTTTCGCAGTTGGTTGTTGAATCCTGTCTCTTATCCACTGACCTGACTGAACTTACTTATTCTTCCCATTCCTCTGTTAGATTTCCTTCCATTTGTTTGTGATTTCTGCAGTGGTGTTTTCTGGTAAGAATTGTGCATCACCTGGTGCCCAGCCATTTCACGGCTCTTTAAATACTAGTCAATGTACTTTATTAAATGTGAAACATACATATACATCTTGTCTCTTACAGCCTTGAGCACAGAAGCACAGAGTCCCATTCATGTCCAGAGGTAGGTCTGGTTGTTGAGCACAGTGCAATGTGCTTCATGCCCTCCTTTTGTATGATCAGAACAACTAAATGTGTCCTCCGTGTTGTTAATTATATGCAGGCTGTGCTGTTTTTATACTTTATTTCCTTTGACTTTTTTTCAGGTGCCAGTGAAAAGGGAGTTGCAGAGCTCGGGTGGCAGTACAAGTTATCCATGCTCATTTCAAGACTGCAAGGGGAAAGAAGTGTTACCAGTCATATGCCCACAGTGTGAAAAACATTTCTGCTTGGCGTAGGTTTACCGCTTTCTCTCTTTGATTAACCTTTGTATAAAGTAACATAATGTGTGTTGACCATTCTCATGTGGACTTTCATACAGAAGGACTCAAAGGGAGGGGGTGTATATTACTATTTTATCAAAGGAACAGGTAAACCGAAACTGAACGTTTCAAGTTCCTTTGGTTCTTCCTTTACAGCCATCGTCATCAGGATGATCACAAGTGTGAGAAACTGGAGCTCCCTAAGCCTCGAATGGCAGCCACTAAAGAGCTGGTGCAAAAGATTGTGGGTCAGTTACAACTTTGTTTACTTACTTGTTAACTTGTAATTGGTAGCTTGACAAGGTGGCTCAAGTCAAAATGTATCCTAACATTCCTCTTTTGTCCACATGGGAGCAGCATTCGGCAAAGTACTCTGGTTTATATCACCACTTACATTTGGATTATGATGTTATTACCCTCTTGTGATTACTCAGAGTCGAAGGCAGGACTCCCAGTTAAAGGACGCAGAGGAGCAAAGAACAGTGCAACTGCAGCCAAGGTAGCATTAATGAAACTGAAACTGCATGCAGCAGGAGACAAGGGACTGCCACAGGTACACTCCTATCCAGCATGGATTTCAGCTGGAATGTCATAACTTACTGTATCATCATTATTATTATTGCATGTTACACAGTACATGCAGTGTACCTATACGTATTATTCTGTGATTATATTTTTTGTGCAACTGTATAAGTATTTTCTGTCCCATTTGGCTTTCCAGACAGAGAGGACCTATTTTCAGGTGTATCTACCCAAGGAGTCTAAAGACTCCAGTCAACCCATGTTCTTCTGTTCCAAGTGGAGTGTGGGCAAAGTGGTGGATTACGCTGCTTCACTAGCTAGTCTCAAGAACAACAACAATGTACTGACAGCCAAGGTAACAGTGAGATAGCATCAGTAGACTCAAAAACAAGTACAACTATCTGAAGGTTATATAAATAACAATGTATATATATATATATATGTAAAGATCAGTTAATATTTCTTGTTTGGCCTCACATACTTATCCAATAATAAAATGGTTATAGGTCCAAATATTCTCTTACTGTACATCTCCCATAAATTACACATAATTTCCTTTCAAAATGTATACCTCTAAATGACTGATAGTAGTTGTACATGAAGTTGCAGAAGGATCCCATATTTTACTAAACTTACTGGGTTTATTATTTATTTTCTTTCCAAATATAAATATTAAACTCTTGGAATTTAAATGAGACTGGAAAAACACTGTTTCATGTCTCCTAAATATGTATTAACAACATGCCTCTGTCCTCTCCATGCTGCCTTGCCGTCCGTAGAAACTGCGGCTGTGCCATCCTCAGACAGGTGAGGCTCTGCGGATGGATGACACCCTGCTCTCACTGCTGGCTCACCCAGAAACTCCCCTGTTCAACGGGGGTAATGTGATCCTGGAGTACCTGGACAATGCCAGCACAGGCCTGGAGGATGTTTCCGACTACGTCCCACAGACCTGACTAACCTAGAGCAACCGCTGCATGGGTGTTTGCTATAGACATATGGTGTGCCATTTCTATTTCTGTTAATAAAATGCTGTTGTAAAACATTTGACCTGGTCTTACCTTTACATAAGAAACTGGAAATGTCTAGTTTTGTGCAAATGCTGAGTTAAATGACATGACGTCTCCTTCATCAATAGGCTAATTCGTGTATTGAATATATTATGGTTGCAAGAATACGACAAAGCTTATGAAATGGGAAAATTATGTTTTGTACTTTCTGGCAAAAATAACAAAAATCTGCACCTTATTCCAAATGAATGTGTTTCTGTCCCATATGTAACTGCAACCTGGAATAAGCTTGTTCAGAACATGTTGGGAAAAGATATGGTCACTTCCTAATAGATATATAAGATATCACGGTCGGTCGTGATATCTTATATATCTATTAGATAGCACGGTCGCCAACTAAATCCACACAATCCATTTTGTAAAACTGAGCCTCTAAACGAGCCGTTTGGACTTCCGTAACTTTGTGGCATCACAAAGGTACGCTCATTATATTATCAGTTTTGTAAGAAATAATAGGCTAACAAAGTGCGGGGGTTTTCAAAGCAGTTGAGTGATTGTCATTGTTTATTACCTGAGAGTTTCCCCCTGCCTGTCCCTGTGCTGTGTCTGCTGTGTCTGCTGTGTCTCACTTTCACTCTTGAAACGATTAGCCAATCAGAACAGAGGGGTCTTATTAAGACACAGCAACAGCAACAGTCTGTTTCCTGTCAGGGCTTGAGGCTTGGATTGAGAGTGTTTTTGGTACATGACATCACACAAACTGCTTTGAATGCACCTCGAGACATAAAACAAAACACTGCAATGTATAGCATAGGGGAACTTCAACATGCTCCATTTATAGGTATCTCTCGTCTCTAATTACGACTCATCGCTCAATCTTTCAGCCGATTAAAGATGATGGTTTGCGACCCAGGTGGGACTTGAACCCACAATCCCCAGCTCCGGAGGCTGATGCCTTATCCATTAGGCCACTGGGCCGGTTTATACAAAAGGAATTATATTATACTTCTGTTTAGGGCATTCAATGCCTAGTATTAAAGGTAAGATACAGGTGGCAGTGCTGTCCAAATGATGTTAAGACCATCTCTCTCAGTGATATAAACATTATTTCCATAACTGATTTTTCAATTGACAATAAGGGCGCACATACGCTGTGCATGCATCCTGTTTTACTGACTGCTTAATTTGACAGCCCTCAAATATGACCAAATATGATGCGCAAACGAATTGAACCTATAGGCTTTTCAAATTCCACCTCAGACGAACCTGCAAAAATATTTTCATCAAGCAATCACAGCAAAGCAAATAATGATGATCAAGTGAATATGGGCGATAAGTGTATTTTGTGTAACGTTAGGTAACAGGGAGAAAGGGGGTTTTTGGGGTTTGGATCATGTCTCGACACATCCTGTTCATATCATCCTAGCCTACAAGCAATGTAATGCTCCATGCTTGAGTTTGTAATACGTCTTTAAATAGTGAAAAAGTCGAGATTTTACGTGGAAGCGCGACAATTCTCAATCTGAATTGCATGTCTTGATTTAGCGAGATGATTTCTTATTAAAATAATAACTCAAGTAGCCCAACTGAGCTAGATACAGCGTGGGGGCTGACCGGACAAATCTTAAGCCAATCACATCAGGTTTCATTTATATTGACAGGTCGTGCAGCCACTCACGGGTCGCTACGCTAAAAGTGGGCATGTCCGTCAACCAAGGTATAAATTGAAAGGGGCTGGGCTTTACTGTACAGAGGATTCCGTTGTTTTGGTCCGACAGAGATATAGCTGAGGTAATCGACTATTTGCAGCAACCTCGAACCTTCTTTGGCAAATTAGGTAGCTTGTTAGTTACTGAGTTGTTTTGATCGAGTCGCTCAGAAAAGGCGACTTGATCTAGCTAACACAAAACCTTTAGTCAAATTAGGTCGAAAGGGATGCCGCTGCAGACCGAGTCCGACGGACGCCAGCAGTCTTTGGATTTAATTTCGTCGCATTTAATCGGGAAGAGCAGTTTTTCTATAAAAGTAAACAGCACCAGAATAAGTAGTTCTCGACCGAGTGCCTTTGAAAAATGTTTAATTTCAACAGGGAATTAGAAGATCAGCTGTGAAGTCAAGACAAGAGCGTTACAGCAAGCTAACCGCTAACGTTAGCTGGTCAACAACAAAGCGGGGGATCGTTAATCTTTGCGTCATCAAGTAACGGAGGATTAGCTCGGGGAGTCTCTTCAGTCGACGGCTGAATTTGGAAACTCGTTTGTCTTCTGCCTGCGCTGCAGTTATCATTTGGTAAGTTTATTGTGAGGTAAGGTCGATGAACTCAAACCAGGAAGACGAATTATCAACTTCGACTGAGCAGTGTGGGGGAGGGGCAGTGGTTTACAGACAGGAAATAGAGTTTTTGATCAGACGCTGTGTGCCATTATGGGGCGCTGTGGTCAGCATGTTTTGGATGCTAACGATATATGACATCTGAGTGAGTCCAACAAGAAGTATGTTTTTAGATGGTTCAAAAATGTTTTTATACCCTACTTGTAATATATTTGGCACTACAGGCCAAACCTTGGACACTCAGTTAAATACTTGCACAGGAGTAGCTACTGGTGCTTCTCCTTCCTTCATGCATGTAATCTGACCCTAGTGACAGCAAATGTCTTGCCTGCTCTCCTGATGTGACCCCTGGTTAAATGCAACTGCTTATACCACTTTCTTTGTCCTTTGCAGACAGAAATGAAGCTGTTGGAGAATTCCAGCTTCGAAGCTCTCAGCTCTCAGCTGTGTGTTGAAACAGGGGAGTCTCGCATCCTTGGCAGGTAACGCTCATCGCCTTGGCCTGTGTTGTTGCATGAATCACTGAGCCTCTTAGCACACATTTATTTACACAGATTACAGGGGCGGGCCATTATCATAACAGGAACCACAGAGGCTCTTTAAACTTCTGATGAATGCCACTGTACTGCGTTGTTTTCCGAGGGTCTGCTGCACTCAGGACGCCACCTACTTCCATGCCCACCCCAACCATGGCTTGTGTGTGTGTTTGTTTGTGCAGAACACACACCCCCCTTCACCCTCCATGGGCACTGCATGCATTGAGTGCCTCTCGAGATGTGTTTGTGATTGGCTTTAGTGCTTCTATTTTAGTAGGCCAGCCTTGGAGGCTCAATGGGAGCATCAACACAACAGTGACAGTTCAGTCTTGCCAGAAGTTGCATGCCAAAGTAACCGGAGAACCACTGGCGTGGTGAACATTTAATGTAAGCGACGTCCAACTTGGCAGTAGTTTCACTGATACACAGGAAAATCTTGTTTGGTGTGAGGTCATGAAACCAGGAAAAGGGTAGCAGAGTTTGCTGCATCAGGTGTGACTGCTCCAAAGATCACAGACACTGCTGATAAGGAGGGGCAGTAGAGCAAATAAGTACCTACATGTTATGCAACACAATGCTGATTAAACCTACAGACCTAGATTAAGACCTTTCCTGCTTACTTGCAGTCACTACAGTTTTTGCTAATATAAATTGACTTAGCATTAACATACCATAAATACACTAGAATGTGTTTTATGTTTATTTAGTGGGGGTGGATGACCTCCAGCAAGCCTTGAGTTTACAGTAACAACATAGTTACATAAGTTGTGATACTGAGCTTCTATACTGGATGGTCGTGACCTAGTGTGACGCACAACATGGTGTCCCCTGACACGCCTTTGTGGCGTATTTGGAAGCTGTAACGGAGAGTGTTATGGGGGTGTCTACACGCACACACATGTACATAACACTACACCACAGCTGAGTGCTGCTGGAGCTGCCAGGTCTGCTGGTGTTTAGGCTGCTTAGCGGATTAGTACAGCAGCCTCATCATGGCAGCGGTAGTTTTATTAAGCTGCGGCTTTGAACTGAAAATGTACCTACCAGTAGAGTTATTACAGAAGCAAATCTTGTCTCCGGTTTTGGAGCCTATTTGGGATTTTGACACGGCCGTTCCTAAATGCAGTTAGGATGGGTGGAGTTAGGATATCATATACCGTTTGAGATTGCGATTTTGCAACATGAAGAAATGGGCTTGTTGATGTTGACAGTCAGCTCCAGTTCTACATGTTGGATCAGCCATTTAGCTTTGGTTGTCACGCCAAGAAAGACAACTGATACGGACTATCACACACACTGCTGCTGACACATTTTGTGCAAGTAGTATCAGTCACTGTCTGAACGGCGAGTTTTGGCCTTGAAACAATGTCATCAAACACGGTGCTTGTTCCAACCTCTCAATATAAAAGCCTGACCTCAGCAAATAGCGTAGTGTAAAACTGAACAGTGTATTGATGTAGCTGCAGCGTGATTTACTTGGCACTGCGCTGTTGTGGTCACCAGTTAGTGATGTGGCGCTCATGAGACGTAAACATATTGAATTTATGGCTAGTGTTCTATTTAAGGTTATTTGTTGTAAACTACAGAAGCCATATTGAGGTAAAAGAACAGGCCATTGTCAGAGTTCACTGACGTGTACACGGCTGTTAACATAGAGCCTGCGGTTAACATTTTTTCATATCTTTTTAGAATTCATAATCTCTACTCGGCTCTAATGTGTTCCCTATCATCTGGTCCCCCGCAGTGTTTTTGTCGGGCAGGTTGGCCGTGTTGTGGACGGAAAACCAGGGCAGTTATTTCCACCGCGGTACCCTTGGCGACCCGATGCCCCTATAATTAGACTGGCCCGGGCCATAGTGGCTCATAGACGGGCCTATCTTAAGTTGCACAAACTTTGCTCTTGCATAACCTCTGGGTGGGTGGGGGCAAAATAAACACTGCACACCAGTCTGCTCCATTCCTATCTGTGTCTACAGCGGTATCTGACCCAGAAACTCTAAAAAGAGCAGAAGAGGAATTGTGACACTGACATGTTGCTGCAAAGTGAATTCTCTCACACCACCAGGCTTCTGCTTGTCAGATGCTTGTGCAGATAATGACTTTTACTTGTGTACATTGTGTGTGTTTTAGTCAAAAGGACTACTAGTGTTTACTTTGAGGATTACTTTGTCATTCATCTTGCATCTCTCCCATTATTACATTCATAACACATGCTCTTTGTTTAACACGTAAACATTGATCACTTCCAGTAACGCAACATGATTTCTGCCTTGCAGGATTGAGAGCTACTCCTGCAAGATGGCAGGGGATGATAAACACATGTTTAAGCAGTTCTGCCAGGAGGGGGAGCCACACGTCCTGGAGGCCCTCTCCCCTCCCCAGTCCACCAGCACCACCAGCCCCTCACAGTGAGTACTGCAGCCCACAGCCAGAGCAAAACACTACAGGTCATAGTTTGATTATTACCAAGGTCACATCAGAAGATTGGTCGTAATCCTCAAAAGATATTGATCTGACATTACGGTCCTTTATTCAATAAGTAGGGAAGGAAGAATAAAGTGATGAACGTTTAGCACTGTTTGGCCTATTTGTGAAAGACTATTAACTACTACAAGAGTGTACGGATTATGTGTATTTTCCCTAAATTTTCTCTCTCTCTCTCTGTGTACTCTGTCCAGACTGGGGAAGAGCAGTGAGGATGGGGAGAACCCTCTGAGTGACAAGTGTTGCAGGAAGACTCTATTCTACCTCATCACCACGCTCAACGAGTCCTTCAGGCCGGACTACGACTTCAGCGCGGCGAGGGCCCACGAGTTCAGCAGGGAGCCCAGCCTCAACTGGGTCAGTACACTTGTGAATTAGGGATGGGACAATAACCAGTATTACTATATATATCGCGGTGAAAGACAATAACACTTACAACACCTCCACTAAGTTTTACTGGCTCTCGTCTGTCATCATTGATGTTTTATTAGAGGGGGAGCCCTCTAATAAATTCTTATATTCATGTTGCTGACTGAGTTAAAGTGGATGCAGACCAGTAGCACTTTATTTGAGACGCATTTGACTTTATTTTAGATGCTGTTATTTCGATTTTTATTTGTGTTGTTTAAGCTAAAGCAGCATTCTATAATTTTGTTATTTAAGAAAAAAGTCAACTGTCATGTGACTGATATGATACATTTGTTTTTAAATGATTGAGGCATATTACCATACTGTTTTTAAAGTTTTCATCTTTTTTAATAATTATTGAGATAATTTTGGTAAAGATAATCGGACTGTGAAATTTTGAAATCAGCACAGTGTGATTGTCAAGCTTATTTCCAGAGTGCACTTAAATACCGAACAGAATTGTCCCAAAGTGCTTTATATAACACACCGGACTCGGAAACAGATAAGCATGAGAAATGGGTTACGCATACAGTCTGCAGAAGTGGGTGAAGGACAGACCGGGGAATGAATGGAGAGAAAGGATTAGCTGATAAGATAGGAGCTGACGCAGATTGTAGGCTTGAGCCGGGGTGGCGTGGTGAGTAGGGAGACGAGCCTTCAACGGGAAGGTTCAAGCCCTTGTGACAGCATCCGCCTGCCCCGCTGAAGTATCTTTGACTTCTGACCTCCCTTTGGAGGGGAGCGAGCAAAAAGAGAGTTTCCCCATCAGGGATCAATAATGACTCAAAAAAATAGGCTTTGCTGAATAATGATGTGAACGTGCTGTCTCCCCCAGGTGGCCAATGCAGTGAACAGCAGCTTGTTCTCAGCCGTGGGAGAGGAGTTCAACTCGCTGGGGCCGGAGCTATGGAACGCCATAGACCAAGAGATCAACCTGCAGGGCTGTGACATTTACAGGTCGGGGTCTGTGTGTGTGTGTGTGTGTGTGTGTTTCCTACTAAACAATGTATGCTGCTGTTAACTGCTTGGCCCCATAGCCTTTTTAAAAGGTCGATGTCTTGATGTTTGTTCATAGCTACAACCCCGACCTGGACTCGGACCCCTTCGGCGAGGAGGGCAGCCTCTGGTCCTTCAACTACTTCTTCTACAACAAGAAACTCAAGAGGATTGTATTCTTCACATGTCGCTCCGTCAGGTCAGTAGCCCCGCAACACTGAACCGTTCTCTTTTGAAGTGCTCACTCATCCACTCATACCCTGGTGGATTTATAAAACATCAGAATCACTCGCTGACAGTGCATCTATACACCAGTTCAGAGCTTCTAAAGGGGAAGGACTAAGCCAATCAATGGTTTGTCAAAAGCTATGTTTATTTCTGATCATTTTACAAATCTGTTTCATTCCTGCAGCGTCCTGAGTGGCTATGGCCGTGGGTGTCTTGACAATGAGCTGGACATGGAGCTGGACGATGAAGAGGAAATGGATGGCTTCACTGAGGACAGGTTAGACTGGTTATCATCCACTGACTTTGCTTAGTCGCCATTTTAAATTTCCTGGATGTGGTTTGTTGCGGTCTGTATATAGAAAGGATGCACGCTACTCTGTCGATGTTACTACTGTTTCTTTGGTTACGCATCAGCGTAAGGCACATTTTTCTTACCAGTTATGGTCAAAGAATTTGCCATTGACCTTTTCTCCTCTTCCATGTGCAGGTTCCCCAGAGCTCTGTGTGTGTGAATCTTCCCAGAGGACACTCCTTGGCCAAAGAACATCTAGGCTTTCACATCCTCTTCTCATCCCATTCTTCGTCCCGTCTACCCTTGTTTTTTTTACTTGTTGTTTTTTCTTTTTGCTGCCTCATCCAAAGCCATTTTCTCATACAGAGGGAGAACATTTCACCCCATAGACAAATGCATGTTTGAAGCCTTCTCATCTGCTGGACATGAACCGTGTACCACAAGCGATGGACATTTGTAAATGCCCCCGGTGGAACCTTTTTTTGAACGAGATTCTTCTAGCTTCTTCATTCTCCAGTGTGTTGTTATTGACCCTAAGCTCCTATCCCAAAAACACACACACGTGGGCGCCTCTACACCTGACACATTTCCAAAGAGAAATCCCCTTCTCAGACTCTTGGGAAGAGGTGGGTCCCGCTACGGATGGGTGACCATGGAAGACCGCGAGCATGTTGTTGTTTTTTCCCCCCCCTTGCAAATGATGTCATAAAATAACCACAAGCCAAGAGGAGTCCAAATAACACCAGCAGCATCAATGAAAACCAACACAGAGATAAGGGGTTCGTAGTACCCCGACCTGGGGAGGAGCTGGGCTGGGCCGGGCCCACGAGAGCCGATACAGTTGACTGACTGACCAGCTGAAAACTCGTTTGTGATTCTTCGTTTGCTCTTTTTGTGCGTGTTGCTTTCTATGTGTGACAGTGTTGTTACTGTGAGAACTAAATACTTTTTTAGCACTGAGTTTGAAATTAAATGCTGCATTTGTAATTGAACCTTGTATTATTGAATCTTATTACTGCGAAGGCTCTTCTTCTGTAGGAGTTAGACAGGAGGGCACTGCCAAGGAAAGTTATATGGACACCCAGTTTGCAGCTTAGACGACATATCAGTTTTTATCGGATGTCCCATTGCTTTGCTTCAGTCCCATGATTACACGATCATGTTTATTTTTTTTAATGATGTCTTTATCCAGTATTTCTCCATTGTTCCCCTGACTTAAATCCATTTCCTAATATATAAATGTCTGTCTTGCCAGCTTTCTTCTTTGCTCATGACCTCAGTGCAGAGGCTTCAGTGCAAGTGAATGTATAGTATAATGTAGAGACAAAAGTTTCAGAAAAACTTTCCAGAAATGGCTGACATGTTTTACACTATTTTTAGACATTGAGAAGCCCCTCTTTACGTTCCTTACTAGTGGGTTGGAATTCCATGACTTTCTTGACTGCTTTGTGCTTTGTTCGATTGGCCAATATATTGAAGATGTGAATAAACTTGTGTTTGAATCAGACTAGCCTGGTTCTTGTTATGAGGGTACTAGAGGCCATTGAAGCGGTAAAATAATCACCAACATTGTTCTACATTTCTTCCTGGTGGGAAAATAAAGTTCAGAAGGATAATCATGGCCATCACAGTTGACGTAAACCCAGATTAAGTGGTTAAACGTAACATCTAGTCTTCTAGCCCCATGTCCAACACTTTACTCCTCTTATACAAAGCGACAGTAGTGATAATGTTATTTCAGATACAGGACAAAGGATGTAAAAAATAACCTTAGTTGAAGTTGGAAAAATGAACACTGAAATGCAAAACCCAGAGCTGTCCTACTGGCAATGAATGGGACATTGACTGGCTCTCAAAATGGGGGGTTATTTTCACATATTTATGAGCTTTATATTGCAGCAGTGTCACTTCTGACACAGGAAATGTATTCTGATCCTGAGGAAATCACCCTGGCTGCTTTCAGCCTCTTAGATCGGAAGAG
>OMOV01103953.1:3417-17025 GCA_900312565.1 Beryx splendens | reverse complement strand
TCCCTCACGTCTGTGTGTGTGCGTGTGTGTGTGTGTGTGTGTGTGTGTGGTGGGAGGGCACTGACTGGAGCAGCTCCATCCCACCTCGGAAATACCAACCAGGTGCTGCGGCTCCTTCCTCCCCCGTTCCCCACTCATCTCCGCCGGGCTCTGCAGCAGCCTCCAGTCCGCGCTGCCAGCGCTTTGCTTTGGGGGAGAAAGACAGAGACCCCTCGGAGGAAAGCGGTAACGATGCCCGGGCTGTGAAACCTACCCGTCTTAAGGCTTTTCGCCATCATCCGTCCCGTCCTCCACCTCCACCGCCACCTCACCTCCCTTCTGTTTTGCCCGGGCTCGTATGGCTCCCGGTCGGCTGGCCGGACAATAGGCGTCCCGCTGCAGCAGCAGCAGCTTCGGGAGGTTTTCTCTCTCTCCGTGACCGAGGATCTCCTGCAACTTTCCCCCGCGGGTCCAGATGGCGGGACACGAGTGGGAGGACTGGTTTGAACGGGAGGAATTCATCGGACAGATCAGCGACATCCGAGTGCAGAACCTGCAAGGTAGGAGCATCCCGACGCGCCGATCAGCGATATTACTGCTGTTTATTACACTGTTAGAGTGGCGTGGCCTGTTACAGCCGCGTGTGTGTGTGTAGTGTGTAATGCGGATAGAATGTCTTTAGTGACCGAAAACTGGTTGCAAAGCCGCTATAAACAATCCAACTTTGGGATTGTGGGACTGTGCTTGGTCGTTTCCCAGCATACAGCAGCCAAGAGGTTCCCAAACTTTTCCTATCGACGTCCTCAAACAGGTCCGCATTACATCACAGACCCCCCCACATGATCATTTTTGTACGGTATCTGTCTTGTGAGGCACACAGTGCATCGGCTGAAATCAGTATCACCATAATCATCAGCAATTTCTCCCGATATCAATCCATATATCACGACATGTTAGAGCATCAAGTGAACCCTCATCCTACCAACATATATATAGGCCTATATATATTTTAATTTTCAGGCATTTTATGCTGTCTTCGATAGAGACAGTGTGAGAGAGAGACAGGAAGGTATGGGAGAGAGAGAGATGGGGGATTCGAACCCGGGTCGCTGCAGGAAACCACTGTAAGAAACAACCATCACAGCAAAATGTTAACTTATTTCTTCTCAAAACATTATTAGTTATGTAATTAATATCATCAACAAATATAAATCAATCATCAATCAATGTCTTCAACCAAAACAAAAGGATAATTATTATTTTAGGAAAGTTACAGTTAATTTGCATATTGTGTAAAGCGAAAATATATAGGGTACTTTGATACAAATTACAGCTTTTATTCCAAGTCCACATTAGTACTTATCTTATTTACCATCCTTTGACTCTGGTATCATTTTGTTTTCAGTAATTTCAAGTAAACATTATTTGTGTTATATTTATATGGTGAAACCAACCGGGTTTATTTTGACCCCAATATAAAATAATTGAAATAAACCCAGTCATTCAAACCTCAACACTTTTAAATTTTATTTGTCTTTCAATACAAAAGTAGATAGAGACCTTGATCTCAGTATGAGCCCCTGTCGAAATAAAGGTTGAATAAATGTAATTCAAATTTAGATTTTTCAATTTGTACATAATGCAAAATGAATGGTGTTTACATAGAACTATGAACACCACACGCTACAGGCAGTTATAGCACACGATTTGGCTCCTGCTATGCTCAGGGGATACTGGCATGTGACAGCAGGAGCAAACATTTGCTACCTTCCTGTTTGTGTTTCGGGAGCAAAGGCAACACCTTTTTCGAGTAGATTTTCCAGCCGAGTGTCGGACGTCCACAGCAGCAGGTGGAGCTTTCCTCACGCCCATGATAGTCATTGCTGCTCGGATTGGGGCTTGGAGCGTGGCAATATCAGCTCTCCTGGCAGTATCAGCGACGTTGGCCATGTTCTGAAAACTTCCAATCTGGGAAGTTCCCCATCCAGATGATGAAGGCAGCGATGGCAGCAGCATCCACCATGTTCATAAACAGCACCATTGGCCATCTGTTTATTTTTCTTCTGGTTGTGAACATTTTGGTGCCCCTATAGTGTGTGATTAAATTAGGACCCATGGCAAACATGAACTCAATAAATACTTCCATCTAAAACTGCATAGGCGGAATTGGGTGCTTTTGCCTGGGGTCCCCCAGGACCCCAATACATTGGTATTTTTAAAAAGCACTAATTAAAACAGAAACAGAAAACAATGATATGAAGTCATTAGGAACAAATTGATTGACAAAGTCATGAAAAATTGGAATGATAGAATAAAACACCTGTGAGACATGACAAAAAGTATACCTCTGGGGTCTGCGGGTACCCCAGTCGGTAGGATGAGGGTTAATGCTCATCCCGTTGAACTCAATGGTAATGATTGAGAGTGTCAAACAAAACAGAACATTTTCAAGTAATATTCCGCCCTCATTTTGTCAGTTTTTAAATAAAATGTGCTTATTGTCATCAATTTAGACTGCAGAATTACAGTCACAATATCGCAAAATCACCATATCATCACCCTTTGATTCCACTGAAAGACGATAAACGATAATATTGAATTATTGGTCAGCATCAAGTGCATGTCCTATATTGCATATACAATGTAATGTAATGCCTTTGGTTTGGAAGTACAGTCCAACTTTAGTCTTGTGTAGAAGACATTCATTATCTATTCCACTGTTGCTTTCCTTCTTGGTTGTTTGCCAGTATATAGGCCTATAGTAGCCCAGCAGTTCCCAAAGACCCCAACAGATCTTCATTACACCATAGCCCAAAATTTGCTTGGACTCTCTAGAAGGATGTTTGTTGTTAGATATGACCTCATGCTGAATTATGTAACTGCCTGTTGCAGCAGAGGTAACAGTGAAACCTGTAAGAAGAACAGTCATCCTTACTCATTCTCTCCCTGCGTCAAAGGTAAAGTCAACTACCGCTACTGTGATGCTCTTCCTCTGTTAGATATCATCAGTCTGTGATGTTCACTGCATTCCAGGAGTCATTCTGTGATGAATCTCACTTTCCCTCAACCTGCCTCGTCTACTTCTACTTCAGTTGGTTCTTTCCTACATTTCCCGAATGCCTTGCGACAACCCCTGTAGATGGGGCATGAACTTGTTGCATTCGATCAAAGGTCGGCATTTGGGCATTGGGGGGGTGCGTCTTACTCAAACACCCCCACTTTGGGAAGCATTGTTATAGCCTATACTTCTATAACTAAAGGTGAAAACATGACCTCAGAATGTACCAAGAAAATGTAGCGTAGTTACACATTCCCAACTCGTTGCTCTGCTTTTTGAACTGGACTGAACCTGTAAACCACGTGGGAAGATCCAGACACAAAGGTCACCTGTAGATAAGTGTCGCCCATTGGCAAAACTGGGCTCCACAAGGCATAAAAGAGCAGACTATAACAACAACTGGTCTGCAAACTGGAAGTAATTGATTTAATGAGTGTGGTAAGAATGCCAGCTTTGTGCGGGTCTAACCCAGTTCATCCCCATGCCTATATAGACAAGCCTATAAACAAGTGGGCCTCTTCCTGCTTTGCTCTTTCACTCCATTCAAAGCACTGTTTAATATTCAGATTTGGCCCAGAATGCTGGAAGAACAGTATGCAATGATGTAGTGTTAAATAAAAAGGAGGGCAAAGTATAACCTCCAGTCAGTTATCATCGTAAGGCAAACAACCACCAATAGAGACAAAAATCAGTTATTCAGGAAAACATGAATATTTCTGCCTTATTTCCTTAACCTCTTGGAATTGCGGTTATACGATAACAAACAACCTATCGCCGTATTTTCATTAATAATTTTTTCCTCGTACAACATAGATACAGACAGAAAAACACCCTCGTTGTTGACAAGCACTTTGTTGACGTTATTCTGGGTGTGTTTTCAATATATTTCCGTGAATTTCTAAAAAACGTTTTTTGTCTTTTGGGCTTCTGAGCAGCTTTAGCATTAAGGGGCTAAAAACAGTTTTAAGTGTAGAAGGAGTGCCAATGTCAATGTTTACCAAAATAAACCCAAGGGTTAAAAGAGCCTATCCTCACATAACTGTCATCAGTTTGATGGTACTTACTACATTGTATACGATGTAATAAATAAAAGTTCAATGACAACAAATTCTGACTGTGCAGAATTCTGTTTATATCTGAGCCACAGATCTTTCTAGCGATGGCATTGGCTGCTAGAATGTAAATAGCAATTTAAAAATGTCATTACAAAGTGACAATAATATAATTTGGATGGAAAGCCTGTGAAATTGTGATGGTCAAGCCATTTCATTTGTGATTACTACAGCAGAATAAAATTAAGTTAATATCGCGATTGATTTTTCTGCCCCACAATACGTATTGTCACACGTTTGTATCGCAATACATTGAGGATCCATATATAGTCCCATCCCTAATTTGTATTACATCAAATATTTAACCTCATGAAAAGTACATGTTTGGGTTTAGTGCTTAAGTGTGCACTAATGAGTAGGCTGTGGATTCTCCTAAGTGCTCTGCATTCTTTCTTGGCACTAAACTGAGCTTTCCCCATGAAGCTAGTTGCTTTCTGGCCTCTTGAAAAGACGCCAAACTTCAGTGCTCTGGTCCCTATTCTCTGCGACACTCATGGATGAGCCTCCACTGTCTGATGAGCTGCTGGAGAGGCTGTGACTCGCAGCATGAAAGCAGGAAGAGCAGCTTTAAAACAATGGCCTGATGGGTCTTACATAACACATGAGAGAGAGAGGGAGAGGGAGAGGGAGAGAGAGAGAGAGAGCAATGCCCTCTGCATTACAGTGCTGCTGGATTCCCAGAGTCTTACATTCACACATCCCACACAGCTCTCTCTCTTTTTCTCTCTCGCTCTCCCTCTCTCTCTCTCTCACACACACACACACACAGAAGCCCCCACCTCATTGGGATGCAGGCTTCTCTTCTGAGAGTGCAGTTAACGGCACTGGTCTGAGCTCAAGCATCTCAGCGGGACAATATTCAGCTGGTTTACATACAAATGAATGTTTGCCTTGAACTGATTGCAAACATGCTGTAACATCCCCCACCCCCCAACCCCTCTGAAGTGCCTTGTCATATTCCCAACCGTTGAGTACCAACCAGCATGTTACTTTATACCCCTATGTTACTTTATACCCCATCAACCCCCTCCACCTCCACAGGCAGAGGACAGAGTTAAACCAGGACTGCAGTCAAGTCGATGCTGGGGGGAGAACACAGGTTCAGCTCGCATGAAGCACATGAAGCATCAGAGAATTGGTCAATATCAGACAAATTAGCTGAGCTTCCATCCAACCATTTTCTTATTTGCGAAGTATGATGCGTTGAATTAGAAAAGCTGAATGGAAGTGGCAAAATGTGATAGCATTTTCTCAATATCGTGTAAAATTAGCTTCATAGTTGGATGGAAACATGGCTATTGTCAGGACAAAATTCCCTCCTTGGCCAAAGGTCACTGGCACAATTCAGTCCCATTTTCCCTTGGCACGTGTGTGTGTGTGTGTGTGTGTGTATTTGTCAGTGCGTACGTGTCCAGTCCTGCATGGCAGAGAGAAGCGCAGCATACTTCAGGATCTATTCCTAGAGGCAAAAAAACATCTGTGAGGTATTCCCCATAAAGCACGGCGCTGAGCAGCAAACTGCATTGTGTCAAGGGGAGCTGAAACAAGTCATGAAAAAGGGCTCTACCACTGTGCTTTTGTCTAAGCGAGACTGCCTGCAAACAGCAGTGGCAGCACACACGGGGAAAGAGAGAAACTGCCCTCGTCGCTCACACACTTGTTTGAATGTGTCGTTCTTGAACGTGCGCCCAGTCCCCCCCTACATCCCAAAGCCTTCACAAACTCTCTGGTATGAGTTTTCCGGAGGTTAGAGTATGTTAGAGGAGGGGGGTTGGAAACAACAAAGGTCCCTTCTTTTTACTCCATCCCCGTATTCTTTTTGAATTTCCCCCTTCCATATTGCCAGTCACTCCCGGGGCAAGGCGTCTAAACTATTTCAGATGTCCGCTTCATTTGCAACAAATACGCTTTCTCTTTGGCACAAAACCCCCTGGCTGATGTTTGCTCAGCAACAGCAGAATTTTTGGCGAGGCAGGCAAGACTAGCAATTTAGACTAGTAACTAGTAAGACTAGTAAGGTATACACACACCATGACTGTTGCAGAGAAAGGCTATCACAGAGATTCTATAAAAAGCTTGTCGCAACTGATAATGTAATAAATGCTGGATATGTCAATAACTTGTCAATACATAAAAACTACCCTCTAAATGGGTTGAAAACATAATTAAATCTGGTAATTAGGCTGGGTGATGTGGTTGAAATCAATATCACAATAATCATAAGGATTTTTTATATCGATATATATCATGATATGGTTCATATATGCAAAATCACATTAAATAACCAAATTAATGTTCATAAACAAAACAAAATGTGCTTGTTGTAAAATTAGACAGCACAATTGTGTGTCCTAATGTCCACAAATCACCATATCATCACGATATGAATCCACTGAAAGACGATAAACGATTATATTGAATTAGCACCAAGCCCTACTGGTAATTCAATAAATTCCCAGATAATTTAATAACATCACATTATTACATTAACCAGAGGTTATAAGGGGTGTAACCTATCTTTAACAAATGATGAAATAATAATACTGAAAAATGGTGTAATAATGACAACTTGAAATATATTTTTAAGTAATAATCGCCAGTTCATGTAATAATGTGATGTAATTCATTACACAGATTTTATTACAATTTCAACCCATTTAAAGGGAAAATTCTTATTACATTTTGACCTGTTATTACATTATCTAGCAGTTATTACAGTATCCGTTCTTACAAAGCTGTAAAGAGAGGCTATCTCTTCCAATAAAATCTGAGGATTTCATGCAATAGAGTACTTCAGTAATCTGCCTGCACCGGGTTTTTACATCCCAGCTTCAGACTTTATATACAATATTAATTTGCTTAGACAAAGCAGCTGTGCCTCTCTTTCTCTCTCTCTCTCTCTCTCTCTCTCTCTCTCTCTCTCTCTCTCTCTCTCTTTCTCTGTTTCTCTCTCACTAGAAGTAGAAATAGAGTCACGTGAACTCGCCAATTACAGTACATTTCTTGCACATATATGATATGTGCAGGAGACGGAGGGCTTCTTCTTTCATCCTCTGCTCCACCTCCCTCATTAGCGGAGGATTGCCTTCCCACAGGTTGAGAGTATGGCTCTGTGGAGCTTTAGTATTGTTTAACATCTATTTCTGTCCATCGGCCCTGTTCTCTAAGGTGCGTGCATGACTCTTATCAGTCCATGTGGGTGGGTGGTTGTGTGGGAATTTGCCTCATTTATATGATGGCCTATTTGATTACCACCATTACGTACTCGAGATTAGCCCTGATACTGGACCCTTTGGTCATATTGGTTGTTGTCTCTCCCAAGGGTTCTGTGCTGCTCCATTAAGAATTCTCCCAACAAAAGTCTGAGACATCTATAACGAAAAAGCTGTTGAAATTCACTTAGCCAAACAGTATGTAATCCTTCACTTGTCTGCTTATCTGTGCTGGCATGTGCTACATTTTTATGCACAAATAATCTTTAAAATGTAGTTAAAAACAAGTATACCCAAAATCTCTATTGTAACAAAATCAAAGATGGCCGACAGACGCCCCGACGTCTTTGCCATAATTATGCTTCATATTCACTGGTGCTTCTTTTACAGTTGAATTGTTTATGCTAGCTGTGTTTGCTAGCTAATGTTAGTGTAAGGTGACTAGCTGGTTAACTGCTGATAAAGCTAGTTGTTGGCTACAAGTTTTAGGACACAATTAGACCTTGTTGGTGTCAAGATAAATGGAGACTGCTAATTTTAGCTAATGTTACGGATTCCCTTCAGTCCGCTGTCTTTGATTTGGACCTTCTCCAGCTCGGCCTATCTTGACGATATCAAAGGATAATTTTGGTGTATGTTCTGATATAGTTGCTTTGCTGTCTTCTGCATGCTGTTTCCCACCCAGAGTATGACGTAAATCAAATATAGCCACCATGTAAATAAGGTGAAGGCTGGTAAGAGCTAGAAGATTCTGGTCATGTATGCATTATGTGCAGATTAAAACCATACCCTGTAACTGATCTGCCAGTTTAAGATGTGGGCAGTGACAGTATGGCATTTAAGAATATGTGTGCCATCATGATTAGATCATGTTTCAGACTACCTTGGAACTGCTGAAATTACTTCATGGAGTAAGAATCTGCAGCAGAATCAGTATAGCATAATTCCTTTAAAGGTTTCATCTGCAAAAATGCCTGGCTGTGGAGTGACACTATTCAACTCACATCACCTCCTCCACAGGAACCAGGTGCTTGCAAGGACATTCCTCTTTCATCATCTGGAACTTTTCTGGATCCATTTCAGTCCACACTGAAGCATACCTACACTCCGTACACTTCATCTAACTGTGCTTACAAGTACAATGTCAAGAGTTCTTTTTTCACCCAATTTTTGGCTGTCCAATTTGCTCCACCCCCTCTGCCGATCACGGGAGGGTTGAGATTCTCACATGCCTCCTCTGATACATGTGGAGTCGCCAGCTGCTTCTTTTCACCCGACAGCGAGGAGTTTCACCACGTAGCGCGTGCGGAGGAACACGTTATTCCCCCCAGTTCCCCTCCCCGCTGAACAGGCACCCCGACTGACCAGAGGAGGCGCTAGTGCAGCGACCAGGACATACACCCCTATCCGGCTTCCCACCCGCTGACACGGCCAATTGTGTCTGTAGGAACGCCCGACCAAGCCGAAGGTAACATGGGGGCATGAACTTGCGGCCCCCGTGTTGATGGTGAGGGAATAGACCGCTGCACCACCCGGCCACCCAATGTTAAGAGTTCTGCATCTTTGTCTACACTTTTCATTTGCAGTTGAAGCGTATCCACTTCATCAAAGGTGTACTTGGCAATTTTGCACATTGATGGCTCCAAACTGCAGCAAGAGGTAACCGTTTGAGAACTGTTTGAACTTCAACATGACATCAGTAAACTGCACACAACAGTGGTGATGCCTTATACTGAAGGATGCCAAAGATGTAAAGTTGGTGAGTCCAGCTTTCTCTGGATGGAGCGCTCACTCACTGCTGTTTAGGAGACAGTTTGTGCTTCACTCTTGAGTTTCAATTCGTCACTACCTGTGGATGGAGAAGTGTACATACCCAGAATTTTATGCAGGCTAATATGGCAAATCTTCTGTGTCTCAATTAGTAGGGTTGGGATGCTCTTATCTGTTGCAGCCCCACTTGATGATTTAGGCTGGTGCATTTTTAAGTAACTACTGTATCTCTTGCCTGTACTGCAGCTTTAACCCACTCCCACTGGCTTTACTATTCCAAGTAATTGCTTGGTAAGTGCTCAGAAAGAGCTAAAGCACGTCTTGAAAAGTTTTCCTTTTATGAAGCCATGCCCATTTCCCTCCTCTAAAAATACCTCAGCTCCTTTTAAAAGGTCAGTGGTTATATTGTCAGATAAACCTCTACCGAGAGGTGATGTAAGCCTGGGTGAGCTCACTCTTTGTCTTGAGGTCCATAGCTGGTCTGAAAGGCCTGCTTTTTATTAGATGCAGGTGCTTCTACTGCTTGGCTAGAAAAATGGCGTGGCACAAACGGCCCGCTGAAGGGGGAGTTGCCTTCTTAAGGGATACCGGCAATGACAACACAGAGCCGTGTCTCACCGCAGACTGTTATTAAAAGCAATGTTGTTTCCAAGAGATGATACTTTCACTTTGACCTGCAACCCCCAGGGCATTCACCGAGCAGGTATGACCGCTACAAGAAAAACACCCACCCTCGAGGGATTGCTTTCATTTTCCCTACACTTCGGCCTGATGTGTTATTGCTTTCTCTCCTGCTTTGACCCCTTTTCTCCCTTTAGTCATATATTTCAATGTATGATGGAAGTTCAAGGGAAGAGCAGCAGTTTAAAACAAGCGAATAAAATGCTTAGCATTACCATAGCACTTAATGAATGATAAATGCAGTCTCATTCCTTGAAGTAAGTAAATAAGCAAGATTTATTGCTTTGGTCTTGGTCACAGGAGCTGCGATTGCTTTTTATCCTCCGGCATTGTGGAAGCTTATCAGTTTAATCATACCCGCGAGCTTCCTTCGAGAAACTGCTTGTTTCTCTGATCTGTTGGAATGTGGGAGATGTTTGAAGCGGGCCGACATCAGCCGACGCACCTAGTGTTGGGCTCTTCAAACGATTCAAACAGGAGATTCCTCAAAGACGCTCTCTCTGATTTGATTTGAGGGATCAATCAGCCATTGTCCCCCTTGTGTTTTGTTCTCCCGTTTTCAGTGTGCTGTCTCTCCAGTCAGGGAGAAGGAGTTCAATGATCAGAGTCAAAAGACCTTTAAACATTTTCTTTACCCTCACACAGACTCAGATATGGTTGAATTCTCCTAGGTTCTGTCACGCTTGTGAGTGTGTGATCACTCCTATGGTTTATTTTCTTTGGTCTGAACATAATGGAAAGGTTTACTTTGTTGCATTTCTGTATTTGTTTTGTTAGGGTTCACATTGCCTAATTACAAGGGAACCAGGGCTTGTAAACAAAAGTCACATGACTCACAAGTAGCTTGTTTATTAGACAGAGATTTTGGCAATGGGGAGAGTCAAAACAAATCCAATCCCAGTTCCTGTAACTTCAGCTAGGCGTGATGGACCTGTCTGTGCTCTTTGCTGTAATTCCCCTTCTTCTGAGTTAAGAACATATGAATGAATAGCTGAATATGAGCATCGGTCCAGACTGTGGTTTGCCCTCGCTTCATTTTGTTCATCCTAGGCTTTCCAAGCATGAGGAACTGCTGACTATCAGATGTTAACATCTGTCTCCTTATACCCATAAACCCTTGTGTTTTGGGGTCGTTTTCTGTAGTTGTTTCAGATTACGTTCTCACTTCTAACGAACTGCACCACAGTTCTCTTGGAAGATGACCAAGACTTGCATTTCCCCTGTTTTTTCATGTTTGAAGAAATGTATTTGTTTGTACTAAAGCAACACTAAAGCATTATATGTTTTGATGGAGCCTCACACCACCCACGCTAATGGAATGCAATAAAGCATTCAATTATTTCCTCATCGAAAAATCACTGAGAGATTCTTCTGCTGTAGCAGAAGCTTTCATTTTGCAGTGGTAGCTTCAGCTGGTTGGTGCAAAATATTATTCAGCTGTCATTTTGAAAAGGTCATTCACCTTCTGACCTTTAAACCTTTTTCAAAGTAGCTATTTAATCATGATGTTCTTGTGTTAATAAAATCAACCAAGATGTTCGCAGATCTTAGGAAATCAGCATCTAACTCAAGGACACTTCAACAGGTATGTTTGCTGTGGCTGTTAATTGACTTGTTGGCTTTCAGTGAATTTAGCTAAACTTGCTCCTAAGTTGACAACCCAGCGCTTCAACACTTGAAATGCATCTTTTTCAAACGGTGGATTGTAGATTGTAGATTGAGAGTTTGTGGTTCAGACTAGGCCAAGGGCAAGCGCTGAACACAAAGCACTTGCCATTGGCCGGTGACCATTTAATACACACACATGCTGACTACTTTGTATGGATAAGAACTTTTTTCTCTTGTGCAACCATAAAAGGACGATACAAGGAAAAGAGGCCCTTTGAAAGAATTTGGCCCTGGATCAGTCCATGGCAGATGACTCACTTTGTCTGTAGTAGTTTCTACCATGCCCTCTGAGAAATCTTTCCCTGAGATAGGCCAGCAGTCATGATGGATGTGGTCAACAGTAATGTCCCAAGGGGATGCTGCTGCTTACTCCACAGGAGGATATTGGTCCAGCTCTATCCCCTTCCAGAGGTCTTGCCTCCCATAGGACCCTCTTGACCCATTTGATTGAGCCTAGATTACTAGTCATATCTAGGTCTAGATTCCAGCTTGTCACTATGTCTAGCCAGCCTTACCAGATCTGTATGTAGGAGAGTAAATGTCAGTGTAGTATCCTGTCTGCCTAAAGCAAAAACAATCAGTGGCATAGCCTACTCTCTGCCAATTGTGTTAGTATCTGCTACTTATCTATGTTTGTGGTTTGAGTAAGAAAATAAAGCAGGCTGTTTGGATTCCAAAAGCGTTAGTTGAAGTTTCAAAGACTTCCCCAATCTTTTTTGAAACTCAAATAACTCTTTATCTCTCTCCTCGTGTTCCATTACTTATTAACATTTCCTACAGATAAGTTTGAGGAGTAACCTCAGCTGCAGAGATTGCAATTGGTCCACGTCTCTATCACGTATCTATCAGTTTACTTTCCATCCAATCAGGGATGTGCCACACAGAGTTAAGCTAGACATTAGCCACTAAAACCCTTCTTTAGCTCTTTATTCTTTATAGCTATATGAGTTTTTCGAACCAGGTTTAACAGCTCAGCATTAAGTTAGTCATGGGCCAACACCAATCACTGTCCACTAAGACATGACTAGACTTGAGATGAAAAAGCGTTATAAGTTAAGCGTAAAGTTATTTTAAAAATATGGTTCTGAGTGACCTAATTTTATTTATTTGTTTGTTTGTTCATACGTAATGTAAATAGTGTACAATATGCAGGTACTTATACTAGTTAGAGTGACATTCCTATAGTTGTGTGCATGTACATGTGTACCGGTGCGTGACAAAGAGAGGCAACAGTTTTCAGATGGAAGGATGAGGAAACTGATTTCACGACTCCCCTGTAAATTATTGATTTGCTGTCCAGTGCCTGCAAATGAAATCAACAATCATTTGCCTTTGTTGTTAGCCAGTCGCATTCGCCTGTGGAGCTCTGCCATCCTAGAAACTACAGTTCCTTTGGTGTCTGGTTATATAAGCATACGTTGTCAGACATTGCACCCCTCTAACCATATTTTAAAGGTGCAAGACTTTTTTATTGACAAAAGGGATTGTTTCTATGGCAACCGGCTGCTGCAAACGCACATTTGCATTCCATTATACCCCTACAGGGACCTGAAATATACACCTCCTTAAAGTGATCCTAAACAGGTAGGAGGCATTGGTTACAGTTATACAAAAGCCAAGAGGAAAAATAGCCTTCCCCTGAACTCTTTGGAATTATGTAACACCTCTGGATGATGCATCACAGGAGTCTTAAGGGATGCCCCTATCATGTCTGCTGTATGAATATTTCAATGAAAAGCTCTCCTTTATTATTCATATTTAACAGTTTCCTTATGCTGCGAGCAGACACAAACTTACATTCGCACTCCCAGACTGAATATTATGTACAACGGGACCGAGGAGCGTCAAAACGCGAAACAACCAAAAATTATTAAAAGCATTTCTCAGGGAACATCCATCACAGAGTGTTTCATCTCCTCAGCCTACGTTCAAAGACTTTCTGCTCAGGCTTTGGGATTTGCGTAGGTGGTTCCAGGACATCTGCAGGCGTTCCTGCTTTAGTCTTTCACCAGAGAGGACGAACCCTGTCTGCTCTTCTTCATGGCTGTAATTGGCATCCAGTGAGACAGAAGTTAGCGCTTGGTCACAATTACAGCCATGAAGAAGAGCAGACAGGGTTCGTCCTCTC